>JACCGJ010010059.1:0-13557 GCA_013407085.1 Atriophallophorus winterbourni
TTGCTAATTTCGAGGAAGAGACAAACTATCCCGTTTTCTCCATCTCGGCAATAAACATAATTTTGTTTTGATGGACAAAGTGACAGGCATGGATTGATTGATATTTTCGAGATTTATGGTAAAAAAGCCATACTTTAACGTTCGCTTCAAAAGAGAAGCGAAAGTAATTCCAGTTGTGACATGGAGAGATGACATTTTGACCGGAATTATATGTTTGGGTAATTTGATTTTCCAGGTAACAGTGTGTAAGAAGGAATCACTAAGGGATTTCAGTGAACTGGGGACAACGCAGTATTATACAACATAAACGATCGTAACGTTTGTTTGAAGAACAATTTCTTGGATGAGGAAAAAATTTCTGGCGGTTAAAGTTGCGACTGCAGTTTTGATCCGGAGTGTGTGTTATTTAAAGGGTGAGAGTGTGACTTCTGTTCGGGAGATTGGAACCAATTTCAAAGAGGTGTCTGAGTGGGGGGACCCCCTATGGATTATTTGATAGTCAAGATTAGGCCAGGTCTGATGCGCCTGCGCTCGAGAGTACACAACCCAAGCCTAGTCAGTTGCTGCTTATACAATCCAGTAACCATTTTAGTTGCCTTGAGCTCAATCATTCGGAAGAACGAGATACATTTTTCATTCAAGGTGTCGAATCTTGTACTGTATGGTCCACACCTAAAATTTTTGTGTATTGAGTAAGGATTTACCGCGCGTCAGATGGATATGGTCCAAGTCTCTTTAGGATTTCGCACTGTTAGGTTTAAGTCCCAAGCTGGTTCAGTTATTTTTTATAGATGTAGAACAGGATTTTTATTGGTTCTCGTCCATAGTTAAGTTTGAACATGTTTAAATTGTGTTTCATCCAGATGAACGATACACCCTGACAACAGTTCTCATTGACAAAAACAATCAACTCTCGGAGCTTCCAACAAAGAACTTCACGTTGTATGAACTGAGTGAATTGGGAGCCGAATTTTATCGAACCATGATATTTTTAAGCCAGGAAAACGGAATGACATACATGCGAACGATCACGGCCACTCTCGCTGCAACTATGTTGACGATCTTCGCTGTTGTCGTGCTGGATCGTGTATTGCAAATGCGACTGGGAGAAAATCTTGCCACCGAGAACAAGGTCGGTTTGGTTGCGAACGAGGTGCCCTTGGGTGAATTGGAGCATCCATTAGAATTGTTTTTCGTTCCCGTGCGGCATTGACCGTAACAACCCATTGCGTCTGTAAAGATTTATTGAAAAGCAGTTTTTACGGAGCTTCGTTGATTTATTTCTGTAGTCTTTGCATGCGAGTAACAATGAACATTTGTAGTCTCAATCAAAATGTTAAAACACGAAAGAGGTTATTGAAGCTAGCACAAAGAATGCAGTCTGTTGGATTGTAAATATTTAAAACTCAGATGGAATTTTGGAGAGGTAATTATTACAAACTCAAACTGCGGCTGAATTATGAAATTCAAAGCCGGGGTCTAAGTAAAACACAGCACAGTCGACTACTGAACGTGAGTTAATGTACGTACAAGTCGCTCGAGGCTAGAGCGATGAAAAAGAGAACATCACTTTGAGACTGCTGGTTGTTTCCGAATGCAGCTCGCTATCATTTCCAAATCCATTTAAGACGATACAACTTTCACCTGAACTTCCCGAATCTATTGGATAATGTTTGAGACATATCGCTTAATCATAGCCATGATAATGAAATTTGCAAGCAGCCAATTAGAGCAGTTTCTGGGTACCGTTTAGCCTCTGACAAAGAGCCTTTATCGGATCAAGAGTGATGGCCAGATCTTGGACCGTAATTAAATAGCTCTCTATGCACTATCATTAATCGGTCTTACGAATAAACAGCCTACTGAAATCTTATAGATTTCAGGTCTCGTGAACAAACACCAGATCTATTTGCCAACATTCAGCGCGGTGCGAATACTGTCAAGGTCAATAGAAACTAGCACTCATTAAATTTAATTTCTATTGGTACGTTGCTGTGTCGATAAACGTATGCAATTCTTTCACTCCTCAATCCGATTATGAATTACCCTAGCTCTATCCTATGTACCCTTCTGAACCAAATTTGAACTTGATGCAATAAACACAATTAATAGATATACTACTTTTATGCAATCCTGTGTACTAAGGCCGATCTGTGAGATTTATCTTTTTTAGAAGTCACCCATATCGACGATTTGTTTAATATTCTATTTAACGCCTTTGACAGACGCTATGCCTACCGTGGCTCGGAGGTTTTCTCGGTTTCTGTGGTAAATTTCACCGTTTAATTGGCGCCTTTTAAAACTCACAGGTTATACATGGTCGATAACCCACCGTAGGGCTTGCTGATGTGCACGATACCTTTCTAGATCGTCGCTTCACAAAAGCTCATTTTTTGGAAGATTTTTTTGTGATATCTTAATCCTGTAGGAAGGTAGAGTAATAACTGTTTAATCATAATTCCTTGACCGACGCTATTGATCCGAATACGTGTTTAGGATGAGTTGAAGTGCAGCTTTGACAGCCATGTCTTATTCTGAGCCGAGCAGCTTACAACGAAAAGTGCACCCGTGAAAAATTCCACTTTCTGTTAACTAACCCGAGCATTTATCTCGTTCAAGTAATCACAAAACACATCTAGACTGTTGCAATTTATGATTGCAAAGGTGCAATCAAGTTAACGGCAGCACAACTTGGGGATATTGTTTCAAATGCTGAGTGCTTTAATGTCAACGTATCACATATATTTTCGCTAATACGTAGGATATTGTCAATCTGTCTTTTTGTCTATTTAACTGCTCGTGTACCAAGTTTCCTGGTCAAGGTGTGCTGTGCGGTCGCATTATTCTGTGCTCTTGCGTTTTTGGATCTACTTCATTCCCATCTCGTCCTATCTGAATAATTTTTACCTTTTTGGACTCCTATTAACACAAGCATTGTGTTCATACCATTTTCGGAGGCAGAACAAGCAATCTTAGAAAAATCAGTTTTCTACATTTTGAACCAAACTAGACCTACTCGGGCAAGTTTGTGTGCAACACTGAATATTGGATTGAGTTTGCCACCATTCGAAAGAGCTCGCTTTCCCACTTCGCTTGACACATTGGACCGGAAAATCGGATCCAATCTGAAGGAGCTACGACGATTTTCGTTACCCATCTTTCCTGTGGCGAGATTATTCACTCACCCACTTCCAACAACCTTAAATCCGCTTCGGACCCGACTTCGTTTCATACGTGCCAACGCGCGCACACCCATTTACCACACAGATCGATCGATAAATCTTTTCACCCCGGCGTCATGACCTTACGAGCGAAGCCCAGTGAAGGCGGTCACGTGCAAAATTTGTCGAAAGGCGGTAAGTCACCATGCCCGACACGCTAGTTGTTTTATTTGTCACGATAAAGTTCATATGAAGTGTGATGTTACCCTGACTGCTGATGTTATTGCAATTATCAATAAAAATGAAATGCCAGGAGTATGCTATATCTGTCATGTATGCAGAATTGAACCTAGAGACTGTAAAAAGACGACTGCGAGCTCACAGATTGAAACTAATATGGGGGTGTTGTTGGATCCTTTCACCTTCCAATATCTATGTGTAATATTTCATGTGAATTGTGAAATCCAAACACTTTCCTATTTTTCCTTGTTTCCTACTGCACTTTTGTTTTACTCTTTCTCTTTGAATAATTTGACTCCATTTTATCTGCGCCATTTTGTTTTGACTCGTGTACGTAACTTGGTACGTACACGATATTGTTTTTGACATTGACCCGGATCTAACCCGGTTAACCCAATAATTGAGGTATGTTTTTCAGTTATTTTGATTGCCTCAATATAGTACCGCTTTTATTGACAAATCCTCGTTGGTTCTGAAATACCTGGGATTTTGCGCGTAACTCCATATTGGGGAATTTCATTGATTCTCAATAAGAATCAACAGTACTCAATTACCTTTATCTCGTGGAGAATCCTTCGATCATCGCTGGATTTTTGGCTCGACATTTGGTTCACACGACGGAGAATATCTCATCTTCAAATATGCCTAGAACCAGATCTGGCAAGTCGTCTAACTGTTTGAATGACGTTACCCTGAACCCCGTTCCCATTCCTGAACTCCCCAGTACTGAATTTTCTAACTCGCATCATCATGATTCTATGTGTTTTCCTATGCTCTCATCTCATTCCATTGAAGATTGTAATAATTTATCTGTCACTTCCGCTACCTTAATTTCTAACCAGCACCGTCCTCCTAGGTTAGATGACGCCGGTAGTGTAAGTTCTAATGCAGTCAAATCGCGAAAGGATCAGCGTCGGCAGTTAGCTAAGGAAGTACACGACGAAGAGTTAGCTATTGAAATGAAAGAGCTGGAGATCCGCAGGCGCAGTCTAGATGCTAAGCGTAAGATGATGCATGATTTCGATTCGTCCGACGAAGATGATAAGTGTGATATCGGCCGAGACTCTTTTGTGATGCGTGAAGAAAAAATCTGCCCCTTACGACAAACTATGGTTGGGAGTCCGGTTTCCGTTAGTTCGATGTTGCGTGAGGCTCCGATGAATGCAGCGGGCTCGAGGCGAAACTATGATACGCATGTTGACGGATTGCCTAAGATAGACATTGAAAGGTTCGATGGCAATCCAACAGATTTCTGCAAATTTATCAAAGCCTTTGAACTGACTGTCGTTGACCGCGTAACTAGCGAAAATCGCAAGTTGATGTACTTGCTACATTATTGCGTTGGCGATGCGAAGAGCGCAATTGAACATTGTATTTACCTCCCTGATAGCGAAGGATATTGTCAAGCCCGACGCATCCTTAAGACGGAATTCGGTCGCCCACATGATATCGTCCAGTCATTTTTGAAAGAGATTCTCAATGGCGACATCATTAATCAGAATGACATCGGTTCGCTTCGAAACCTGACACGCAGACTGCGCAATTGCGAGCTTGCTCTTGGACAGTTGAATCGCTTGAGCGAACTAAACAATACGACAAATTTGAAGTTAATTGTCGAGCGCTTACCCAAACATTTGCGTTACAAGTGGGCTGAGTGCGTTGATGAAATCATTCGATTTGACGGAGAGCCCACCTTTGGGGACTTAGTTCGTTTCTTGGAGAGACAAGTCTCAATGGCTACTAGCTGTTTCGGTGCTTTAGCTAGTGGGCGTGAAGCGAAGGCTGGTCCACTGACACATGCGAATACTCGAAGAATTCGATTGAATGTCACTTCAACAACTGAGACATCGCGATGCCCACAGTGCTCCATGACACATGCGTTACAAAATTGTGCATCGTTCGGCAGTCTGTCTTATGCTGAAAGGATTAACAGACTTAAAATGTCTAAACTCTGCTTCAACTGCTTTCAAGCAAACCACATAGCAGCTGACTGCAAACAAGCTTCTGGATGTGGGAAAGATGGTTGTAAGGGTAAACATCACCTGCTCTTACATCGTACCGTTCAGCGTGAATACGCAATGAAGATTAATTCGACAAGCACTCAAAGATGTAGCAGTTTCTTGTCCATCATTGCAGTAAGGGTAGTAGGTCCGAACGGAGTAGTTCTTACGAATGCACTTCTGGATAACGGGTCGGATGCGACATTGGTGACAGCTGACTTAGCTGAGGAATTAGGGCTGTCAGGTGCGCCAGCCTATGTTGACATTACCTCAGTGCATGCTACACGCAAGCAAAAAACTGCCATCACGTCATTTGTCATTCAATCTCTGTATGATGGCACCAAAGTTGATGTTGATCAGGCGTACGTGAAGGATTCTCTTCCCGTTGAAAAGGTGACAATTCCCGAAAAATCATTATTGACGCAATTGAGTCACTTATCAGACGTCAAGTTAACTCGCATTCCGGATAAAACTGTTCGTATTTTATTGGGAGTTAATGTTCCAAAAGTACACTGGGTATTACAGCAGCGGCTCGGTAAGCCAAAACAACCATTCGCACATTTGACACCATTGGGATGGACAATTATTGGTCCTACGTCGACAGTCGAGCATAGAGCGTCGATAAATTGCCTCAACACCCAAAGAGACATAAACGAGGATATCTCGAAATTGTTTGAAAGTGAATTTTTCGAGAATCGCGATCGCAGTACACTGTCCATGTCCTTACAAGATAAACATATAATATCGAAAGTCAACGTGATTGGTAAGAGTGCTTGTTTATCTGGTTCCGGTTCGAAACGTAATGCTACGTCAAATTCTGATTCGAGGAACGATGATGTTCCAGTGGTTGCTGCAGGAAATGCAAAGGTTGCAGCGTTGTCCACGAAAGCGACGCCCCCGATAGCCAAAGGTTCTCCGTTAACTGTTGCCGCTGGATCGAAGCGTGCTGCCGCGTCCAGTTCGGACTCTGATTCGAGTGACGATGATGTTGCTGTTTCCTGTGTGAAAGCAATGTCTTCAGCATCGCCGGCGAATTCGAAGAAAGCGGGTCCTCTGTCTCCGGTTGTTGTCGGTACCAAGCGTCTATCTTCATCTGGTCCTGATTTAACTAACAGCATTACAGGAGTGGTTTTGTTGTCGGTGACTATGTTCTCTGCCAGAACGAGAATGCATCGCGCGGTTCGTGAAAAGGGACTATCATATCGGATGCAGAAGGACATTTGCGTAAAGTATTGCATCGCACTGCAGATGGAAAGCTTAAACGAGATATACGCCGAGTATAGTTTTTGGAAGGTGATAATAGTTAGAAAGCCAAGGTGGCTTTGGGGGGCGGTGTTGGATCCTTTCACCTTCCAATATCTATTTGTAATATTTCATGTGAATTGTGAAATCCAAACACTTTCCTATTTTTTCTTGTTTCCTACTGCACTTTTGTTTTACTCTTTCTCTTTGAATAATTTGACTCCATTTTATCTGCGCCATTTTTGGTTTGGACTCGTGTGCGTAACGTGATACGTGCTCGATACTGTTTTTGATATTGACCCGGATCTAACCCGGTTAACCCAATAATTGAGGTATGTTTTTCCGTTATTTTGATTGCCTCAATATAGTACCGCTTTTGTTGACAAATCCTCGTTGGTTCTGAAATACCTGGGATTTTGCGCGTAACTCCATATTGGGGAATTCCTTGATTCTCAATAAGAAACAACAGGTGTTAAATTTCGAGGACCGCTACAGAGAATTGAGGGTTTCATAAATGACTTATTAATTAGCAAACGGAAGCCTAGACTTGAGTGTGGAGATCGTGTTTCATCTCCGTTTCTAAGGAAGCAGGAAGGCAAAAAATGCGATGATGAGCATACGGACATCCGACCTAGCAATTCAGAACAACTGAGCCGTTCCCATGATCCGCGTGCCTTGGAAAGTTCTGAAACAAATTCAACAAAATCCGAGAATAAAAAGCGAGCCGTTAAACAACAAACTGATCCCAAAACAGATAATGCTTTGGTGAAACGAAATAACATCTCCACGAATCGTAAGGCACACTTTTTGAGTGTCATTTGTACTGACGTTCCTGAGCCAGAATGCACTCTCTTCAAAGACCGTCAAAGGCATGATGAAGAAAAATGGAAGGAACTGTGTGAACTTATGAAAATTGGAACTGTAGTGCAGTTAGCATTGACTCGTTTAACTAGACGGCGTGATTCACCTCATCAGGATAAAACCAGACTTCTGATGGTTAACTTATTAAATGAGCGTGACCTGGAAAACGTACTACTAAACTCTTACCTACTTGGGTCTAACAATTCACTGAATATTCGTATTCATGCTGATATTCCATGGTCCGAAAGGAGGAACAATACATACGACAAAAGAAAGACATCTAATCGCAATCTCATCATCCTCGGAGTTCCAGAACTGGCAGACAATCCTGAGGCTAACGAGCGAGCTGAGCATGACTACAAGCAATGGAGTTTTCTGGCTGATACCATTTTCGTCGAAAAGGCCGTTGTCGTGGATACTTTTAGACTGCCTTCCTCAGCAAAATACAAAGGTAATGGGCCACGTCCATTAAAAATAAACTTCCTAATGAGTACTATGGTTGATACTGTACGTTCCAACTGGAAAAGCTGGAAACACAAAATCCCAAAAGGTGTAATCCTTAGCGATCACATAAACACTGATATAAATGCAGCCCATTCTGCATTAAATACTGTCAGGATTGATGAAGCCCTATCAACTGAACCAAGAAATGAATCTTCAGCTGGGACACAAAATCAGCAATCGAACGCAAAGCCACCCCAAATGACTCCCGAGAGTGGACTGAAGCCAGATAAAGAAATCTTTTTTGGCCAAAAAGAGGACTCGATTTGCGCCTCTCAACCTGAAACGACCGATATGCTACTTAACTTGTCGAAAAACAGAACAGTGCCGACTCTTCCAGAGTCGGCGTGACAATGACGGTTGTCTCAGATTATGACATCACACGACACCATCCATCTTTGCTTACCAAAACTGTTCTTGGATGCCTCTATACCAATGCCTAATGCTTGATTAACAAATTTGCCGAACTTGTCGCTCGGTTTGAGACTAAACGACCTCAGCTAATTGCCATTACCGAAACTTGGCTGAGCCCGGAAATCCACGATTGTGAGTTAGAGATTGCTGGCATGTCACTGCTCCGCCGAGACCGTGCGTCACGTGGAGGAGGTGTGGCACTCTATTATGATCAGAGACTCAAGTGCAAA
The DNA here is from genome assembly GCA_013407085.1 of Atriophallophorus winterbourni. Classification (NCBI taxonomy): domain Eukaryota; kingdom Metazoa; phylum Platyhelminthes; class Trematoda; order Plagiorchiida; family Microphallidae; genus Atriophallophorus; species Atriophallophorus winterbourni. The sequence continues at coordinate 8,650 of JACCGJ010010059.1, forward strand.
GAAATGACGGATTCCGACTTGGTGCTTCAGGACACGCTATGGTGTTTGTTGACAACGACTACAGGCGATGATTGCACAATCGGCGTAATTTATCGCCCACCAGCAGCCCCGGAAGTGTATAATACGAATCTACTCGACAAGCTACGCTTGATTGCCTCGAGATATCATACCAGAATCTTGATCATGGGAGACTTTAATCTGCCTAACTTGCTGAAGACGAACAAAATTTCTCAAACCTCCACTGCTGCCATCTTCCAGCAGCTGTTTGACGAAATTCCTTTGTATAATCACGTTGAAAGCAATACAAGATACAGAGGGAGAGATATGCCTTCAATGCTCGATCTTATCTTGACAACTGAAGAGGACTCCGTCGAAAGCATTACATACGATTGTCCGCTAGGTTCGAGCGACCATTTGGTCTTGAATTTTGACTACCTATGTCGAGCAGAGCGAACAAACGATAGAACAAAATTCATCAGAAAGGTATGCCTATCAAAATTATCAAACGCCCTAAGTTTGATTAACGATTGGCAAATTGAAGGCATAGGAGTAAAAGAGCAGTGGTGTAGCATTTTGACCAATCTAAACCGGGAAATCAACTCAAACTCAGCATTCGTACCAAAACAGTGTGGAAAGGCATTCGAATTTAAAATCCGCAGTCGCACTCGGAAATGGATTAAACTGCGAAATAAGGCTTGGATAAACCATCGCCGGTTAACCACCGATGCCACATGGGAGACCTTTAGAAAACTAAGAAACCAGGTCATTAAACTTATTGCTGAAGACAAAATACAGTATCAAGCTGTCATAATGTCTAAAATGGAACGGAATCCCAAGCTTCTTTACCAGATTGTGAACAAGCAGTGTTCAGTGAAACCAGGAGTTGCGGCCTTGCGGACGCCCACTGGAATGACCACAAATGCAGCTGACACCGCGGATGCTTTGGTAAATTATTATGCTACAGTATTTTGTCCAAAGGAAAGCGTGGATATACAAATGGATCCAAAATAACGCATCCTCTACCATTGGACACAATAACCATCAACAAAGAAGAGGTGCTGGGAACACTACTATCGTTGAATCCCAGAAAATCCCCTGGTTGTGATAAAATTACCCCGAATATACTCAAGCATTGTGCACAATCTCTATGCGGACCTCTAACTCAGTTATTCTGCGAATCGTTGTCGCGAAGTGTCATACCGACTGAATGGAAATCTGGTATAATCTCCCCGATTTTCAAAGGCGGGGTGCGTTCGGAGCCCGCAAATTACAGACCTGTTACTTTGTTGTCCGCCGTATCCAAGGTACTCGAAAGGATCGTGGCAAAAAAACTGAGCAAATACCTTGAGGAAAATAAGCTATTTTCGGGAGCCCAACACGGTTTTAGAAGGGGATACTCCTGCCTTACTAACCTTCTCCTTACCCTTGACGACTGGACTCGAGCAGTGGATGCTGGGGATACTATCCATGTATGTTACCTCGATATGTCGAAAGCATTTGACCGTGTAAACCACAGTATTCTCTTGCAGAAGCTGGAACGTTGTGGTATCACTGGCAGTCTGTTAGCATGGTTAGAAAATTACCTGACTGATCGGTTTGTTCAAGTCTCTGTGGACGGTGCTCTATCGAAGTCGGTAGCCGTGACAAGTGGAGTGCCTCAGGGATCCGTCCTCGGACCAATCCTCTTCGCGCTTTATGCTAATGACATACCAGCTCTCATCAAATGCAAGATCGTACTGTTCGCGGACGATATAAAAGTTTGGTCTAAGATAAGTAAGTCGGAAGACTGCGAACTGCTCCAGAAGGATCTGGACAACCTCCAGGCTTGGTCCCTAAAAAATCGCATATTTTTCAATTTCCAAAAGTGTCACATGTTAAACATGGGCAAATATGTGGAGTACCAGTATTTTCTTGGAACACACAGCCTTTCGTGGACCATGGAACAAAGGGACTTGGGTGTGTTAATAAGCAACACCCTAGGGATGTCGAGCCACTGCAACTACGTCTATCGCAAAACATCACAGAAATTGTCACTCCTAAAGAGAATTTTCGGTAGGTTCTCAAAACAGACAATTCCCTGTATTATAAATACGTACATCAGGCCCACGATGGAATATGCGGTTCAAGCATGGTCGCCATGGCTTAAAAAATATGTTGCGACTTTGCAACGAATATATCATCGAGCTACCAAACTTGTCACTGGACTCAGCCGGAAACCATACAATGAGCGAATCAAAACGCTGAATTTATTTGATTACCCACGTCGTCGTCTCCGAGAGGATTTGATTCTGGTTTACAATATTTTGAATACTGAAAATCACCCTCTACAATGCCTTATTGAATCTACGGAGCTCGCATAATACAAGAGCTCACACATTTACTCTAACTGTCCCTCACTCGAGACTAAACTGCAGACGACATTTTTTTGCCGTGCGAGTTTGTTTTACTTGGAACAATCTGCCAGATAATGTTGTGAACTCACAAACCAGCAAACTTTCAAGAGAAGCCTTGATGCCTATTTGACCCTAAACCCGTGCATTGAAGAAAACTATACATCTTAACACCATATACCTACATTTGTTATCCCACCAATCGAAAACAATTTCTGCCCTTGGATATTTACTTGATTTTTGAACTGCCCAGTAAGCAATCTAATCCCATTTTTGCTTGTTATATTATTCGTTGTTGTCATATTATTCTGTGGTTTTTTGTAAAGCTATATGCTTTTTAGACCATTAAAATTGAAATGAATTGAATTGAAGTTCATGATTTAATAGTAGTCAATGAACAATACGTGTAAAGCTGTGGACAATGAACTCTGTGAGTGACCGCTGAGCTACAATACTGCCAATTCAGAGATGCCCGTAAAAATACCATTCTTTGCAAAAACTACTGAAATTTGAAATGAGCCGATCTTCAAAGCCGCTATCAAATAGGATTCATGCAACGAATCACGTTGTTCAAACACAGAATTACATAGTGATTACTAGTCAACCACTCGAGGTGCTGATGCATGATCAAAGTAAGGCGTAGCCCCCATCAGACACACCACAACCGGTTTCTGGCTGTCTGTCACTAATTCAAGGCCTACAGAACCTAAACTTACTGTCTTACCCTGATGACGGCAAACACCCAGAAACCGGTTGTGGTATGTATGTGCAGGGTGTGTGAGCAACATTGGTAAAAAACATTATTAAACAGAAAATCATTCGCGCATAAAGCGATTGTTTATAAACGTAAACTCTATAAGGCAGTACCACATGAGTAGGTAAACTGTTCCGCAATCGTACAGTGCTATGTTGTTGACCGAGTTTAAGTGGGTGACCGCCCACTTGTGTTGAGGGGCACTGTCCTAATGAACATCCGTGCTTTGTCGTTTGTCGTTGGTATTGCGTTGGATGTAGACGTACAATTTTATGGCAAAGTGCTGATAGATGATTAAATAGTAAGAGGACGAGCTTTGTTGCTCTACGCTGTGAAATTTCCAGCAGATGAACATCCTTTTTCAACTTGGGATCCTATGCATGTATGGCGTATTCAATGTGGATGAATGTAAATTGAAATCAATTTGCAGAGATCGTCGTCAAACGAACAAAGAGCTTTTCTGAGGAGACGCATGTTGGCAGCAGGTAGACATTGCGTTGTTTCGGAAGGCGGATGACATAAACACCAAAACGTTTTCATAAGAGACGGTATGGATAACAGTTCAACCGATAAAATATTTGTTTTTAAGTTTCCAATGGAATTTTGTTATCGTGAGAACTGGCATGAAGCGTGTCAGTATATTGTAGCAGCAGCAACATGTCATCCAAAGCTCCATGACATCTTCGAATAAAAGCACTGGCGCCTATATTACAGAAGGTAAATCGCTTATGTATTAGAAACATGTGTCCGAGGGACGATCCTTCTGGGACACCACGTGCTAATTAAACACTTATTCACACGTAAATCTCAATGGAAACTAGTTAGTTTCTTAACAAAAATTGCCCCATCAGGTGAATAATGTCAATTGTAGTTAAATTCGTCTAGGACTGCAATGGATTGAATTTCGTAAAAGTAATTCCACTAGGCCGGAGCAGAACGGAGTACAACCAAACTGAACCATAGACAAGCATAGAAGAATTATTTCTATCCTCAAAATATAGTGTAAAGTTCCAATTCTATTGCCAATTGACCCAAATTTACACGCAAATATTCAAAGTTATTTTATTGGATTTTATCTTCGAACAAATTCGGTAAATATGCTTTTTTATTTGATTTTCATATAATGTACTCGGTCAGCACTTGATACTATTAGGTCCTTGCAAGGATTTCAATTGAAATCTGTAGAAGACAAGTATGCAACTTTCGCGTGGGAAAAAAAGGAAATTCGTAAATTGGAGTCCAACTCGTTCATTCAATATGAATTCCATATACGGAAAAGTCAGCATTTTTGTTACCCCTTCAAATTGCAATGATCTTATAACTCACAAGTCCGGGAGACTCTGGATAAGGTCATGAAATTTCAGGTTTGAGCATACACTGCCAATGAGAGCACGTAGCCAGAACGTTTACCCGTGTTAAAGTCTGCAAATGTGATGTTTTGAAGTCATGGTTATTAAGTTTGGTATAATAAATTTTTGAATGACCGATCCAAAATTTGACAAATTTTAACAGATCGAATCGATGAAAATGACATATATCGTTCATCGAACTTACAAATGCTTTTGAAAATTCGCCAAGTAGAATATGTTTGTCATGCTTTAAAAATGATAGAGGGTCAATATGAGGTGACTTCCTTTAATTTGATTGTTTTACTTTTGTGCAGCTGGCTACACGGACGCTAAAATCGGTTTGATTGATAGTTCTAATCACCACACAACACACGCGCAGGTAAATGAGGTTAAGCCCATAACCATGAAACAAAAT
>JACCGJ010010063.1:0-10393 GCA_013407085.1 Atriophallophorus winterbourni
CGCTAGCAGCACGTTCAACCCATGTGAGACGAGACTCGCCTTATTCCTAATCGGTTATTTATGTACCCTACCCTGGTCACCACCGACAATCGACCCATGTAGATGAAGTGCCTTGGTTGACTTCGAAGTGACTGGTTGCCGAGAAACAATGTTTTAGCCTAGAACAACCTGGCAACGCTTGGTCAGTTCAACTCTCATTCCCTAATTAGGAGTCTCCTCTGACCAAACTTCTTGAAGAGGGTCTGTGTAACAGCTTTGTTTTACTGTACCTAAAACAATTTACCTTGATATAATTTCCGTTCACGCGTGTGGCGTGATTGCTCTTCTGTACCTTCGCACACGTTTTGGCTAACGCCATAAATCTTCATTCTCCTGAGCGTTTTCTCCTACCTTGTGACTTTATTGTAGTTAGCAGTAGTTCATGATATATTATTCTTTCAAAGGATAATTATTATATTTAGAAGCATTTGCATTTTTACCACAGCGACAGGAATCGGCTAAATTAATATGTTGAAACATCACATCACACGTACAAGTTCGGTGTTTCGTGGTACTGAAAAATTGATTATAAACACAGATTTACTAGTTGCACTGTAATACGCCTGATGTTAAAAAAATGATTCTACCGACTAATCGAGCATCTAAGACGTTTAAAATGCAGCTCATATCGTCCGATTAAACGAATCAAATGAGATAAACCACTTGTGCCAGCTGAAGCGACTTTGCATTAAATATGTAGCCGAAACACGAAGTAATAGTTGCAAATCAGAAAATCCGAATCTTGGAGATGAAACATTGCTGAAACTCTTCAAGGGAAATTCGAAAAATCTGAATCGTTTTGTCGAGTGTAGTTTAACCTTAATCATGAAAACAAGGCAAATTAATAATTTAGTGTAACAACGCCCTGGTATGATGTACTCCAACAATAATAGAATTAAACAAGCAATAAAAATACCCAAGATGCATATCATAAATGTTGAATAAATAAATGTGCAAATTAAATACGACTGAATGGAGCACGTTGACCATGTTAAAAAGAGTCCGTGTCATGAGGCCAATAAGCAACCAACGCTAAAGGTGATTAAAAATCGGAAATGTTAACATTCAGATATGCACCTATTATCTTGTATCACTTAAAGGTAACATGACAACACCCAAGAAAAATGGCAACCTTACGCCGGAACAAAAGTGGCACTAAATAAACCTCTGTTTCTAAGAGAATATTGTACCCCGAGAACTAAGCTGTTCGAAAAATTGGTTGATGCTCAACAAATAAAAATCTGCGATTCTGGTTAAACATGTTCTAGTTAATGCTCATTTGAATTGGAGATGCAGATGTAGATTTTGTAGTGTTCACCTGTGCAAAAACGAGGATGAAAATATATTCCGGCTGAATGTTGCGAGCTTTTAAATGAAAGGAAGTTGTCAAATGCAAAAGTGCACTGTAAATAGAAGAAGATCACGAGCGGAAGGCATTACTGTTGTAAGATCCTTTGCGATCGCTGAAGTAGTCTCTAGGAATACCTTCCACAGCTTTACATACCGGGCCTTATTCATAAAATCTTAAAGGTAATTGAAGGTTTTTAGTGCTCTAAAAAGCCACGAGCTAAACAACCATAGGTTAGAAAAAATCAAAATGTAGGTGTGTAAACAGGATAAGCAATTAGAGTAAACATTATATAAGTTCTCAGACATCGAAATATTTAATTAAATATCGTCTGATTTCGATTAAAAATCACGCAAGATGGTAGAGTAAGCATCGATAGAAGGCAAAAGGTTATAATTTAAACAGACACGGACAGAATGAAAATACCTTCTACAGTTCAGGCTGGAATGGAATACAAGCAGCATATATTTGTATTAAACTGACCACTACAATAATATCCCCCCAAAGAATGTAGAAGAAAAAGCACAGGAGATAAAATATTTATCACGGTAGCCAAAACGTGCACGAATGTACAGCGGAGCAATCACGGAACACGAATCAACGGGAAGTGTGTGTCAAGGCAAATTGTTGGGTACAGTAAAACATGTTTTTACACAGCCCCCTTTAAAGAAATTTGGTCAGAGGAGACTTCTGATCAAGAATTGACATTTGAACTGGCCAAGCGGTGTCAGGTCTTTCCAGGCTGGTACATAGTCTCTCAGCAACCAGTCACTTCGAAGTCAGCCAAGGCACTTGATCTGCGTGGGTCGATTGTCGGTGGTGACCAGTGTAGGATACACGAAAACCGATCAGTAATAAGCCGAGTCACGTCTCACATGGATTAAACGTGCTGCCGGAGCCGCCTACCATGAGGTGAACGTGCTGCTAGCAGGAATCGCCCGTCTGGCATGGTCTTACTATGAACCCAGTAGGAGCAGATGTAGGCACGACCGTAGGCTTGACAACGAAGAACCAGAAGCTTCAAAAGCATATTCCGCGCTGAGAATTTCCTGCTCTCACAGGGCCTCACACGGCCTTCCCTGGAGAAGGCTGAGTGCCGTGTAGTCGGGCTGGTAAGGACCGTGTATGTTAGGTTTTGTGTTGGTCGTGTGTTTATGTTTGATGCTACTGGGGAAGGATGGCGACGAGCGTCTGTGATCCGTGGCTGGCGTGTGTCACGGTTTCAATAGTAGGTGCATGTGTACCTGAGGAGTGAGAAGAAGAAAAACTTTCTGGTGCATGGGTTTAAGGCCACGACCGAGTTATAGTGATGAGGTACGTGAAACATGCACGGACATATACCAAATGATAATAACACGTTAAAATGTACTACATAGTCGGCGACACTTACGGAATGCCGTTTCGCTCGCCTAGCTGTTGTGGTGGCAAACGTTGAGGGTATAGTAGGGGTTATCACTGGTGGTGCTGGGGTTGGGTCTATCTGATTAGATGACTCATTTGTATTGTCCATGAACGCCGGTTTGACTTTGTCAATCAAAACAGTGTCGTAGCAACCGTCGCGGTCAATCACAACTGTTTTTTGGTACGGCTGAATTATCCTAAATGGTCCAGCATAAGGAGGGCGAAAAGGTTGCTTTATCTATGTCGTTTCGGAGAAAGACATACTGGAAATGTGCCAACACCTTCGCACGTGGGACGGTTTGGCCTGAAGTCGCGGGGTGGTGGGAGGAAACGACTTTTATAATGTCTCAAGCGCGCCACGTAATTCTTATAAGCAAATGGTGATTGCCTGGTCGGGGAGACATATTCATTATTCATTCATTCAAAACTCGTTGGGATAATGGCCGCAGACTAATGCAACGAGAAATTAGACTAAGCGCATCAAAACTTCATATTGGATTGATGTCTTGAGATTAGATATATTTATTGTCCTTATACGAATAAACTGTGGTGTTGTACAGCTATGAGCTTTTTAGATCTTGAATTAGTCATACCCAAAACTCATGTACGTTGCTGCGTTCCGTTTGGCATTTAACCGTATTTATAATAGCATCCCTCAAAGCCATAATGTTGATTCATCTAACTGTTTTACGGGCATCATTTGTTCTTACAGCTTCAAGCAACGTTATCAATGTCGTGTTCATTGCTTGTCAGAACGAGATCCAAGAGTGAAGGTACATCGGTTCCGCGGTATCGGGTATTACATGCAATGTGGTTATAAAGAGGAATATCGTCTAACAACTCACTGAATGCGCGTTCGAGGGAGTGTTCTCGGTGGAAGGTGCTGCTCTGCAGATTCGGTAAATTGACGTCACCCATAATTAAAAATCTGGAAGTAACCATGCGAATTCTGTCGAGTAGGGCCAGATTGTAAGTTTCCTGTGCAAACAGGAAACAAAAACAGTCTTCGCCTTTAGCTAATCGGACTGAGCACCAGAGTGTATCCCGTAAGACGACATCTAGATCCGTAATATCACTGCACAAAAAGTTGTTACTATAACACAAAGATACTCCTTCTCCTCTCGTTTCACGTGCATGGCGAATACGTGACATTTTGGGTGATTCGCAACGAGTTTTGAGCGTGTTCAACATATCTTTACGTAAGAACGTTATTTTAAGCCTCTTAGGACCGTTGACCTTATAAACCGTGGATCAGGGGATGCCTAACGTGCTCGCTACATCACGCAATCCAATTATGCCACCGAGGAATCTTCATTGTAGCTGATCGTTTTTGCGCTACTCTGCTTCAACAGCTTGTGACACCAGAAAGGATTAAACTTAGACCATTTCTTTGATTCGTCTGGGTTTGTTGCAGAGCGTTTTTGGACCTTTCCCACCAGGGCACCTCAGCGAAGACACTTGCTGTGGTCTCCTGACCTTCCCTACGCCAGAGAAAAGCGGATAATAAAATGTATTCAAGATCTCTCTCCGTGATTTGAAGCAGTCTTAGCTGGTCAAGATTTGATGCGCTAGGATTACGATTTAGCCATACCAATGATAATGGTTCAACTAGCTTCAATCCATGCAGGTGGTACACAACTTTCTCCATTCTTATTTATCGTGTTTTGACATTTCGACTAGTAAGGTGGCACTCGTTTACCTTACCTTGGTGCAAATCGCGCTTAGTCCATGAAGTGATTGGACACCGTGTGCCTGTCGCTCTCGAAGGTTGCGGACGTTCAAACAGCTATCGTGTCCGCTTCTGGAGTATTTTGCACCGACATTTGATCTGGAATCTGAAAGTTTTAGCTGAACCTTCCAATGAGCAGATGATCTGGGCTTCGCAACTTTTTCCGTACGAGGAAAGTTTTGAGCAGACAGGTCTTTAACCGTCGCATGGTTAGGAGATAATCTGGTATTCAGTCGATAATGTCGCTCACGGGAATAAAGAGGCTCACGGTAGTGTTGGGCTGTTGAAAATACACGTTTTTCAGGATGAGATTAAAAAGAGCCGCTTAACAATTAACTGAAAACCCGGCTGCGAACCGGTCAGTTGCGCCAGTGCAATTTATAGTATAAGATAATTTTAATGCGAAGTCATATCTATTTTCGAAGAGAAACGAAAAATCAAAAATACAAAATCGCATGCAGTAGAACTGCAAAAATAGCTGCTTGTTACATGTATTTACACATCTCGCTTGCTGGTTTTCTTTAATTGCCTTTTGCTAATCAGTTTATCCCGCTACGTATTGCTTGGCTCTGTGTATGGCTCGCAAACTGTGATCGATGATGATGAAATATGCCGAGAAACCGAGTGAATTCGAGGATGACTTGAAGTGGGACTTTAACCGGTTTCGGTGTAATACCAATTTAGAAAAAAAGAAAATGATAGAGGGCAAGTGCATTGTTGAATGTATTAAGCTCAAATGGGCGTAGATAAAATGACACTAATCAACAAGTGTAAACAGATAGGAAAGCAACCTAGCAGAAGGGCGAAAGTCATAAAGACGATCTGCATACAGAAAGAGCGAAGCGAACAAGTGAAACACTTGAGAAAACATCGCGTGATCAGGTTCATGTGGATCGGTTCACAATTGACCTGGGTGACTCCATGGGGCTGGAATCCTGAGAACGAGTTGCCCGACGAATATCGTTCGGTAGCCATAAACGAAGGGCAGTAAATTCTGAAGACTTTGGTTTGTTTGCCTGGTGATCTGGCACGGTTGCGCGAGTATTCACACCATTGCTCGGGTCCGGACGTTTATCAGGTGATTTTTGGAATTCAAACATGCGTTTGGTATCAGGAGAAGGAGCCGAGGCCTGGGTAATACGGAGAACAGAAAATTGAAAATGCGGTTGAAAATTGACCATTTATCTAACTATGAGAGATTAAAATGACTGAGAAATATAAATCATTGGCATTTTCCATTTAAACATGCACAATAAGACGTTAGGACAACCGGGGCCTAGTATATGATACACTTGGTACGGATACGGCCATTCGCTAGGTGATGTTGCGGGATTGTCCAGTACTAAAGTGGAGTGCGATTTTGGTTAAATGGTCCGAAAGCACAAGCCTGATCCAGGAAAAGTGCCGCACAGTCAGAGACTGCACGTGGACGATATTACTGTCAGGTTGCACAGGCCTCAACAGATATGAGAAATAGAGAATAACAATTTTGGTTAAAAGTTTACTGTGGACGTAGAATTCAAACGCGTCTTGCTTGATCTTGTTGTTTTTATTGGTAAACACGAGTAAATCAGGTTGATGATTACACAAAATATCTGGAACAATTTGACCTCTGAAAGTCAGAGAGGGATTCCATTTCGAACGTTAAATGACATTACAATCTTGTGTCTTTTCAATGTGATCAAAGTTTGTGATGCCAAGAATGTAGGATGTTTAGGTTTCTTTGTCCACTTTTGTATGAAATATACCTATCCTAGAAAAGAGACATTTCCGTTCACTTGTTTGTGACAGCTGGGCTAGTATTGTAATCTGTGGACTTGTCTCCGTGAAACTAAACAGCATAATTATCAAAACCTCCAACATAGCGCTCGTACTTGTTAACTCGCAGAGATTCATTCACTGCTCTCGGTTTTGGGTTGATTTAAGACCAGATAGCGTATTTGTGTCATCCAATCGAATACGTTGGTTGGTAGATTGCAGAGTCGAACGTAAACGCTTGCCCGTTGGTTCATGCGTGGTAGTAAATTGCTTGTAAGGGATTGATCGATTGCGAATGCCAAAATTCAAGAACTTACCTGAGACGGCGTGCTCTATTGTTTGAGAGTATGTGGGAATGATTTCGGTTCAAGTGATATTTTTCTTGGTTAGTATCGAGCTGCAAAAGTGATTTCTGTTGGTCTTCTAACGACTGATTAGAGTTTAATCAGTCATGTTCTTATACCTCTTCGACAGCCGTTTTTCCATCGTCTTTATTTTCTGTTTGAGTTTCCAGAGACTACTGCAATTATGCGACATATCTACACTTAGGAGTTGTATGGACATAAAAGCTAGTCCATACATTTAAACGCATATTTTCTCTCTTGTGTTTCCACCGACAATTTAGCACTTCGTGAGTATGCTTAACCATCGAATCCCCCGTGACCATAAGTGTTGTCAATATTGCGTATACACAATTTAGGTTTAATTTAGGAGAGGGTAGTTTGTTCCAGTTATGTAGTATTAGTACTGCGACATACCCAGAAACCGGTGATCGTATGGAGGTATTTTGAATTTGCTCCAAACTTTTCTATTGAACTTACATAGCATAATCCAAAAGGACCAACAATTTCACAAGATCTCAAAGTTAGTTTCCTTTTCTACCATTTGCTAAGACACGATTCTCGGTAATTAACAATTGCCTATCGGACAAATTCAGTCGAATTATCACTTTTACTCTGACTGTTTCGTCGGATTTCATTTTTATTGTTATCTACGTTTTCTACATTCGTTTTGACTGTCCCAGCGTGGCTTGAGGCGCCCTAGCGAGGAAAGCCAAACATGACCTCTCGGGCAATAATGCAGAACATCACTCTTGGACACAACACAAGAGCGGGAAGCGCCGACGACAAAAATCGCAGACCTACAAGAATGCACGTTTTGAAGGAATTGCACGAGAACGGTTCGCACATCAGAAAACAAGAGCAGACGGTCAACGTCAACGATATGCAATTGTTCAACGTGGAAAGGGCTTGATGTGAACCGCTTGGCACAATATTGATAGACAAATCACATCGAAGTGACAACCCGTTGAGACATGCTGAGGACAGAGTTGTTGTAAGTAGATTCGTCTATATACCGTAGGCATGCTTTATTCTTTGTCATGTGCGTAATAAACGAATTGACCGATTGGCTTTCTCCTGTGTTGTAATTCGTAGGTGAACGTAATTAACGTCAGAAAAGTGGATCTCGGGGGTGAGTGGGTGAATTGAGAAGCAATCGACAGGTGGAGGTGACGGGGTTAATGTTGCATCGAGTATTCTCGAAGCTTGTGCAAGCAACGTTATAAACGTCAGGACAATCATCACTTCTCCCCGCCACCACAGTAGTATTGATCGCGGTTTCGAATGTGTGCGAAATGATGCCCGAATGGTGCAAGAACTCATTGTCAGCCGATAGTCGTTTAAAGCATTACGCTGAAGCCAAGAGCCTTGTTGTTGCCTACTAAACAGTTGACCGTGTAGAGAAGGCGGGATTTCTGATTTGAAAGGAACGCCGTAGTCCCATGGAGAGATGTGTTAGGGATGTACATCCACCGGTGGACATAATAAACTTAGACCATTTTAAACAAACGCCCAAATCATGAAAAAGAAAACCAAATGTCGTTTTTCACAATAACAGTAAAACATATATTGTTTTATCCTAAATTAAAACCAAGCTATATAAAAAGTGTGAGGCGGGTGAAAACGGCCAATGATCAGTTGCGATCAGCACGAAATCAGGTTTTCAATGCATTGGCAAAACGAGGATACGCGCACATGGATACCAAGATTTAACTCTAAGACAAACTAAGAAAAAAATTAACCGGATATTTTCGGTAAACCAACGATTCTTTTGAAACAAGATAAAACAAGACACATTTGGCAATAAACATACCGACAAATCGATCTGCAATTTCCCCGGCGATTCTGTTTCGTCGAGTGGGGAGGTCGAAGCAGATCTAGCATGCTGAGGTTCGCGCTCAGCTGTTTCCGACTCAGTGCGTTTTGCACCAGAAGCACGGGGATCGATGTCCTGACCAACGAACCGGGTACCGTTTGGACGAATCACAGTAAAGTCACGGGAGGAACCGACAATGTTGGCCTCCGAAGAGAAGGGCCGCTGTGTCAACTCACCGAGTTCGAATCGATCGCGCTTTTTTAAAGGAACGACACTCATACGGTTCACCTTAGGTGCGTCTGATATTTCTGCAAAATACCGTGAAGAAAACAGAACGCTTTAGGTTAGAATAAACAGGCTCTAGTAGACAGTGAAAAGCGAAGGTCCAAACGTGTATCTCGGCAGCAGGATTATCTGAGATACCATTATCACCATGGAATCAAGTCCGTGGTAAGGCCTAGGTAGCTTGAATTTCGCGCTGTTTTCTAATTTCTTAATCAAGGAATGCTATCAACAGTTTCTATTGTGGTGGTGTTGAGCAACATCCGTTAAGATCACAACATTTACATGGCGTCCGTAGAAATAGTGAACGCTGATATCAAGGCTCATTTCTAAGAAGCAAGAAACTAATCGTTACGACTGAAGGTGTGATGGAGGACTTGCCGTTTATAAAAATGGGAAATCTGAGATTGAATAGAAGTAACTTTCCCATCTAAGCGATGCACAAGTCAACAGCATCCTTATGGTCGGAAATTCACTGGGTTAATGCTCCTGACTAATAGCAAATTTTACCACTAATCGAGAACAGGTGCGATTATGCGGCCTTTCGGTATATGAAGCACCAAGCTGAATTGACAACAACCGGCATAGCGCTGCGATTATCGTTTACTTAATTCACTGCTAAAATCTGCCTAGTAGTTTGTGTGGCACTGCATGGACTATACATTGGTCTGGAAAACAACGAAACATTCAGCACCTGAGTAATTATGGTAAAACAGAAAGAACAAAAACATGTGAGACAATGTAAAAAAAATCAGCAAGCGTGCATACTTACTGGAAGAGTGACTAAGTTCAACAGTGCTCGTTGGAAAATTTATTTGAAAATTGGCATTCACCGAGCGAAGCTGCGCTTGAATCTCTTCAGCTATTGCCTGTATGGAAAAGAATTAAGAGAGTCCGAATGATAGGATAAAAACTGATTATTGGAATAAAATTCTTTATGTTGGCAGCGAAGGAACTACGTTATTGGGGCGATAAAGAGAGGGAGTATCGTTGGCGACATGAAATTAATTTCATCAATAATAGATAGAACACTTCTCCTAAAAACGTACGGAGCAGAAGCCACAAACAACCCCGATTGATTGATTGATGATGGAGATTAAACAAAAATAGATTTCGCATAAAAAATATCACATGGCATTAGTACATCAACCTCGGCGGTGCGTTTTTGAATGAACAATGACAAGTCCTACAGACCGAAAGCGAATGAGTAAATATCGAAAGAAAATCGTCTGTTCTAATGATGCGTCTCGACTCATTGTCATAATCATCATCAAGGACAGCATTACGCCGGTATCAAGCCCCGAGTGCTTACCTGCCATATAACCATGGGACGTTGAAGGCCTAAAAATATGAGGAAGGGTTGAACTTTATATATATATATATATATAGATATATATATATATATATAACATCATTTAAAAATGAAAAGTGCCACCCTTTTGGGTGTGGGCGTGATACTACCCGGTTGCCCAGGCCGAAGTAGAGGAGTTGATCTTGATGACTCCCACCTCAAGCCTTTGGCCCGAAAGCCTAACCCGCAAGGCAGCGGAGCGAGATTAAGGATCGCACCTATCGGGGCCGGATACTGTAGGTACGGTTCACAAGCCATTCGCGAGGTAGAGACCAAGCAGGGACTCCCGACATCATCCCAACCAGTCGCGCCGGTGATCCTTGCGGAT
>JACCGJ010010064.1:0-17188 GCA_013407085.1 Atriophallophorus winterbourni
GACAATGCTTATTGTTTCAGTCCACAAACTACAAACCTTTTGAACCAATTTGAGATCGACAATGTTTAAGTCAATCAGAGCTGCCAATGCCTAATATTTCAGTCCAAAAACTACAAACGTTTTGAACCAATCTGAGATCGACAATATTGGAACCAATCACAGCGGACAATGCTTGATATTTCAGTCTAAAATCTACAAACGTTTTGAACCAATTTGAGATCGATAATATTTGAACCAATCAGAGCTGACATTGCCTAATAATCCAGTACAAAAACTACAAACGTATCGAACCAATATGAAATCGATAATGTTTGAACCAATCAGAGCTGATATTAATTAGTATTTTACTCCAAAAACTACAAACGTTACAAACCAATCTGAGATCGACAATCTTTGAACAAATCAGAGCTGACAATGCTCAATAATTCAGTTCAAAAACTACAAACGTTTTGAACCAATTTGAGATCGACAATATTTGAACCAATCAGAGCTTGCAATGCATAATATTTCAGTCTGAAGAGTACAAACGTTTAAACCCAATCTGAGATCGATAGTGTTTGAATCAATAAGAGCTGTTAATTCTCAATATTTTAGTTTAAAATCTACAAACGATTTGAACCAATCTGAGATCGACAATGTTTAAACCAATCACAGCTGACAATGCCCAACATTTCAGTCCAAAAACTACAAACATTACAACCAATCTGAAATCGATAATGTTCGAACCCATCAGAGCTGAGAATGCCTAATATTTTTGTCCAAAAACTAGAAAATATTTGAATCAATCTGAGATCGACAATCTTTGAACAAATCAGAGCTGACAATGATTAATATTTCAGTCCAAAAACTACAAACCTTTTGAACCAATCTGGAATCGACAACGTTTGAACCAATCAGAGCTGACAATGCCTAATATTTCAGTGCAAAAACTACAAACGTTTTGAACTAATCTGAGATCGATAATATTGGAGGCAATCACAGCGGGCAATGCTTGATATTTCAGTCTAAAAACTACAAACGTTTTGAACCAATTTGAGATCGACAATATGTAAACCGATCAGAGCTGACATTGCCTAATTTTTTAGTACAGAAACTACAAACGTTTTGAACCAATCTGAGATCGACATTGTTTAACCAATCAGAGCTTGCAATGCTTAATATTTCAGTCTCAAACTACAAACGTTTTGAACCAATCTGAGATCGATAATGTTTGAATCAATAATAGCTGTTAATTCCTAATATTTTAGTCCAAAACTACAAACGATTTGAACCAATCTGAGATCGACAATGTTTAAACCAATCACAGCTGACAATCCCCACTATTTCATCCAAAAGCTACATACGTTTCGAACCAATCTGAAATCGATAATGTTCGAACCAATCAGAGCTGACAATGCTCAATATTTCAGTCCAAACTACAAACCTTTTTGACCAATCTAGAATCGACAACGTTTGAACCAACCAGAGCTGACAATGCTTATTGTTTCAGTCCACAAACTACAAACATTTTGAACAAATTTGAGATCGACAATGTTTAAATCAATCAGAGCTGCCAATGCCTAATATTTCAGTCCAAAAACTACAAACGTTTTGAACCAATCTGAGATCGACAATATTGGAACCAATCACAGCGGACAATGCTTGATATTTTAGTCTGAAATCTACAAACGTTTTGAACCAATTTGAGATCGACAATATTTGAACCAATCAGAGCTGACATTGCCTAATAATCTAGTACAAAAACTACAAACGTATCTAACCAATATGAAATCGATAATGTTTGAACCAATCAGAGCTGACATTAATTAGTATTTTACTCCAAAAACTACAAACGTTACAAACCAATCTGAGATCGACAATCTTTGAACAAATCAGAGCTGACAATGCTCAATAATTCAGTTCGAAAACTACAAACGTTTTGAACCAATTTGAGATCGACAATATTTGAAACAATCAGAGCTTGCAATGCATAATATTTCAGTCTGAAGAGTACAAACGTTTAAAACCAATCTGAGATCGATAGTGCTTGAATCAATGAGAGCTGTTAGTTCTCAATATTTTAGTTTAAAATCTACAAACGATTTGAACCAATCTGAGATCGACAATGTTTAAACCAATCACAGCTGACAATGCCCAACATTTCAGTCCAAAAACTACAAACATTTCAACCAATCTGAAATCGATAATGTTCGAACCCATCAGAGCTGAGAATGCCTAATAAATTCGTCCAAAAACTAGAAAATATTTGAATCAATCTGAGATCGACTATCTTTGAACAAATCAGAGCTGACAATGATTATTATTTCAGTTCAAAAACTACAAGCCTTTTGAACCAATCTGGAATCGACAACGTTTGAACCAATCAGAGCTGACAATGCCTAATATTTCAGTGCAAAAACTACAAACGTTTTGAACTAATCTGAGATCGATAATATTGGAGGCAATCACAGCGGGCAATGCTTGATATTTCAGTCTAAAAACTACAAACGTTTTGAACCAATTTGAGATCGACAATATTTAAACCGATCAGAGCTGACATTGCCTAATTTTTTAGTACAGAAACTACAAACGTTTTGAACTAATCTGAGATCGATAATATTGGAGGCAATCACAGCGGACAATGCTTGATATTTCAGTCTGAAAACCACAAACGTTTTAAACCAATATGAAATCGATAATGTTTGAACCAATCAGAGCTGAAATCAATTAGTATTTCAGTGCAAAAACTACAAACTTTCCAAACCAATCTTAGATCGAGAATCTTTGAACAAATCAGAGCTGACAGTGCTCAATAATTCAGTCTAAAAACTAGAAACGTTTTGAACCAATTTGAGATCGACAATATTTGAACCAATCAGAGCTTGCAATGCTTAATATTTCAGTCCAGAGAGTACAAACGTTTCGAACCGATCTGAGATCGATAATGTTTGAATCAATAATAGCTGTTAATTCCTAATATTTTAGTCCGAAAACTACAAAAGATTTGAACAAATCTGAGATCGACAATGTTTAAACCAATCACAGCTGACAATCCCCACTATTTCAGTCCAAAAGCTACATACGTTTCGAACCAATCTGAAATCGATAATGTTCGAACCCTTCAGAGCTGAGAATGCTTAATATTTCAGTCCAAAAACTAAAAAAATATTTGAAATAATCTAATATCGACAATGTTTAAACCAATCAGAGCTGAGAATGCTCAATATTTCAGTCCAAAAACTAAAAACCTTTTTGACCAATCTAGAATCGACAACGTTTGAACCAACCAGAGCTGACAATGCTTATTGTATTAGTCCACAAACTTCAAACCTTTTGAACCATTTTGAGATCGACAATGTTTAAACCAATCAGAGCTGACAATGCCTAATATTTCAGTCCAAAAACTACAAACGTTTTGAACCAATCTGACATCGACAATATTGGAACCAATCACAGCGGACAATGCTTGATATTTCAGTCTAAAATCTACAAACGTTTTGGACCAATTTGAGATCGACAATATTTGAACCAATCAGAGCTGACATTGCCTAATATTCCAGTACAAAAACTACAAACGTTTTGAACCAATATGAAATCGATAATGTTTGAACAAATCAGAGCTGACATTAATTAGTATTTCACTACAAAAACTACAAACGTTACAAACCAATCTGAGATCGACAATCTTAGAACAAATCAGAGCTGACAATGCTCAATAATTCAGTCCAAAAACTACAATCGTTTCGAACCAATTTCATATCCACGATGTTTAAACCAATCAGCGCTGACAATGCCTAATATTTCAGTGCAAAAACTACAAACGTTTTGAACTTATCTGAGATCGATAATATTGCAGGCAATCACAGCGAACAATGCTTGATATTTCAGTCTAAAAACTACAAAAGTTTTGAACCAATTTGAGATCGGCAATATATAACCGATCAGAGCTGGCGTTGCCTGATTTTTCAGTACAGAAACTACAAACGTTTTGAACCAATCTGAGATCGACATTGTTTGAACCAATCAGAGCTGACAATGCTTGATGTTTCATTCTGAAAAAACTACAAACGTTTTGAACCAATATAAAATCGATAATGTGTGAACCAATCAGAGCTGACATCAATTAGTATTTCAGTTCAAAAACTCCGAACGTTCCAAATCAATATGAGATCGAGAATCTTCGAACAAACCAGAGCTAACAATGCTCAATAATTCAGTCTAAAAACTAGAAACGTTTTGAACAAATTTGGGATCGACAATATTTGAACCAATCAGAGCTTGCAACGCTTAATATTTCAGTCCAAAGAGTACAAACGTTTTGAACCAATCTGAGATCGGCAATATTCAAACCGATCAGAGCTGACATTGCCTAATTTTTCAGTACAGAATCTACAAACGTTTTGAACCAATCTGAGATCGCCAATGTTTGAACCAATCAGAGCTGACAATGCTTGATATTTCAATCTGAAAACTACAAACGTTTTGAACCAATATGAAATCGATAATATTTGAACCAATCAGAGCTGATATCAATTAGTATTTCAGTCCAAAAACTACAAACTTTTTAAACCAATCTGAGATCGAGAATCTTTGAACAAATCAGAGCTGAAAATGCTCAACAATTCAGTCCAAAAACTAAAAACGTTTTGAACAAATTTGAGATCGACAATCTTTAAACCAATCAGAGCTGACAATGCCTAATGTTTCAGTCCAAAAACTACAAACGTTTTGAACCAATCTGAGATCGACAATATTGGAACCAAACACAGTGGACAATGCTTGATATTTCAGTCTAAAATCTATAAACGTTTTGAACCAATTTGAGATCGACAATATTTGAACCAATCAGAGCTGACATTGCCTAATATTCCAGTACAAAAACTACAAACGTTTTGAACCAATATGAAATCGATAATGTTTGAACCAATCAGAGCTGACATTAATTAGTATTTTAGTCCAAAAACTACAAACGATTTGAACCAATCTGAGATCGACAATGTTTAAACAAATCACAGCTGACAATCCCCACTATTTTAGTCCAAAAGCTACATACGTTTCGAACCAATCTGAAATCGATAATGTTCGAACCAATCAGAGCTGACAATGCTCAATATTTCAGTCCAAAAACTACAAACCTTTTCGACCAATCTAGAATCGGCAACGTTTGAACCAACCATAGCTGACAATGCTTATTGTTTTAGTCCAGAAACTACAAACGTTTTGAACCAATCTGAGATCGACAATATTGGAACCAATCACAGCGGACAATGCTTGCTATTTCAGTCTAAAATCTACGACCGTTTTGAACCAATTTGAGATCGACAATATTTGAACCAATCAGAGCTGACATTGCCTAATATTTCAGTACAAAAACTACAAACGTTTTGAACCAATATGAAATCGATAATGTTTGAACCAATCAGAGCTGACATTAATTAGTATTTTACTCCAGAAATTACAAACGTTACAAACCAATCTGAGATCGACAATCTTTGAACAAATCAGAGCTGACAATGCTCAATAATTCAGTTTAAAAACTACAAACGTTTAGAACCAATTTGAGATCGACAATATTTGAACCAATCAGAGCTTGCAATGCATAATATTTCAGTCTGAAGAGTACAAACGTTTAAAACCAATCTGAGATGGATAGTGTTTGAATCAATAAGAGCTGTTAATTCTCAATATTTTAGTTTAAAATCTACAAACGATTTGAACCAATCTGAGATCGACAATGTTTAAACCAATCACAGCTGACAATGCCCCACATTTCAATCCAAAAACTACAAACATTTCAACCAATCTGAAATGGATAATGTTCGAACCCATCAGAGCTGATAATGCCTAATATTTTTGTCCAAAAACTAGAAAATATTTGAATCAATCTGAGATCGACAATCTTTGAACAAATCAGAGCTGACAATGATTAATATTTCAGTTCGAATACTACAAACCTTTTGAACCAATCTGGAATCGACAAAGTGTGAACCAATCAGAGCTGACAATGCCTAATATTTCAGTGCAAAAACTACAAACGTTTTGAACTTATTTGAGATCGACAATATTGGAGGCAATCACAGCGGACAATGCTTGATATTTCAGTCTAAAAACTACAAACGTTTTGAACCAAATTGAATCGACAATATTTAAACCGATCAGAGCTGACATTGCCTAATTTTTTAGTACAGAAACTACAAACGTTTTGAACCAATCTGAGATCGACATTGTTTGAACCAATCAGAGCTGACAATGCTTGATATTTCAGTGTGAAAACTACAAACGTTTTAAACCAATATGAAATCGATAATGTTTGAACCAATCAGAGCTGAAATCAATTAGTATTTCAGTCCAAAAACTACAAACGTTCCAAATCAATCTAAGATCGAGAATCTTTGAACAAATCAGAGCTGACAATGCTCAATAATTCAGTCTAAAAACTAGAAACGTTTTGAACCGATTTGAGGTCGACAATATTTGAACCAATCAGAGCTTGCAATGCATAATATTTCAGTCTAAATAGTACAAGCGTTTTGAACCACTATTTCAGTCCAAAAGCTACATACGTTTCGAACCAATCTGAAATCGATAATGTTCGAACCAATCAGAGCTGAGAATGCTTAATATTTCAGTCCAAAAACTAAAAAAAAATATTTGAAATAATCTATGATCGACAATGTTTAAACAAATCAGAGATGAGAATGCTCAATATTTCAGTCCAAAAACTACAAACCTTTTTGACCAATCTAGAATCGACAACGTTTGAACCAACCAGAGCTGACAATGTTTATTGTTTTAGTCCACAAACTACAAACCTTTTGAACCAATTTGAGATCGACAATGTTTAAACCAATCAGAGCTGACAATGCCTAATATTTCAGTCCAGAAACTACAAACGTTTTGAACCAATCTGAGATCGACAATATTGGAACCAATCACAGCGGACAATGCTTGATATTTCAGTCTAAAATCTACAAACGTTTTGAACTAATTTGAGATCGACAATATTTGAACCAATCAGAGCTGACATTGCCTAATATTTCAGTACAAAAACTACAAACGTTTTGAACCAATATGAAATCGATAATGTTTGAACCAATCAGAGCTGACATTAATTAGTATTTTACTCCAGAAATTACAAACGTTACAAACCAATCTGAGATCGACAATCTTTGAACAAATCAGAGCTGACAATGCTCAATAATTCAGTTTAAAAACTACAAACGTTTAGAACCAATTTGAGATCGACAATATTTGAACCAATCAGAGCTTGCAATGCATAATATTTCAGTCTGAAGAGTACAAACGTTTTGGACCAATCTGAGATGGATAGTGTTTGAATCAATAAGAGCTGTTAATTCTCAATATTTTAGTTTAAAATCTACAAACGATTTGAACCAATCTGAGATCGACAATGTTTAAACCAATCACAGCTGACAATGCCCCACATTTCAATCCAAAAACTACAAACATTTCAACCAATCTGAAATGGATAATGTTCGAACCCATCAGAGCTGATAATGCCTAATATTTTTGTCCAAAAACTAGAAAATATTTGAATCAATCTGAGATCGACAATCTTTGAACAAATCAGAGCTGACAATGATTAATATTTCAGTTCGAATACTACAAACCTTTTAAACCAATCTGGAATCGACAGAGATTGAACCAATCAGAGCTGACAATGCCTAATATTTCAGTGCAAAAACTACAAACGTTTTAAACTAATCTGAGATCGACAATATTGGAGGCAATCACATCGGACAATGCTTGATATTTCAGTCTAAAATCTACAAACGTTTTGAACCAAATTGAAATCGACAATATTTAAACCGATCAGAGCTGACATTGCCTAATTTTTTAGTACAGAAACTACAAACGTTTTGAACCAATCTGAGATCGACATTGTTTGAACCAATTAGAGCTGACAATGCTTGATATTTCAGTCTGAAAACTACAAACGTTTTAAACCAATATGAAATCGATAATGTTTGAATCAATCAGAGCTGAAATCAATTAGTATTTCAGTGCAAAAACTACAAACTTTCCAAACCAATCTAAGATCGAGAATCTTTGAACAAATCAGAGCTGACAATGCTCAATAATTCAGTCCAAAAACAAGAAACGTTTTGAACCAATTTGAGATCGACAATATTTGAACCAATCAGAGCTTGCAATGCTTAATATTTCAGTCTAAAGAGTACAAACGTTTCGAACCAATCTGAGATCGATAATGTTTGAATCAATAATAGCTGTTAATTCCTAATATTTTAGTCCGAAAAGTACAAACGATTTGAACCAATCTGAGATCGACAATGTTTAAACCAATCACAGCTGACAATCCCCACTATTTCAGTCCAAAAGCTACATACGTTTCGAACCAATCTGAAATCGATAATCTTCGACACAATCAGAGCTGAGAATGCTCAATATTTCAGTCCAAAAACTACAAACCTTTTTGACCAATCTAGAATCGACAACGATTAAACCAACCAGAGCTGACAATGCTTATTGTTTTAGTCCACAAACTAAAAACCTTTTATACAAATTTGAGATCGACAATGTTTAAACCAATCAGAGCTGACGATGCCTAATATTTCATTCCGAAAACTACAAACGTTTTGAACCAATCTGAGATCGACAATATTGGAACCAATCACAGCGGACAATGCTTGATATTTCAGTCTAAAATGTACAAACGTTTTGGACCAATTTGAGATCGACAATATTTGAACCAATCAGAGCTGACATTGCCTAATTTTTTAGTACAGAAACTACAAACGTTTTGAACCAATCTGAGATCGACATTGTTTGAACCAATGAGAGCTGACAATGCTTGATATTTCAGTCTGAAAACTACAAACGTTTTGAACCAATATGAAATCGATAATATTTGAACCAATCAGAGCTGAAATCAATTAGTATTTCAGTGCAAAAACTACAAACTTTCCAAACCAATCTCAGATCGACAATCTTTGAACAAATCAGAGCTGACAATGCTCAATAATTCAGTCCAAAAACTAGAAACGTTTTGAACCAATTTGAGATCGACAATATTTGAACCAATCAGAGCTTGCAATGCTTAATATTTCAGTCCAAAGAGTACAAACGTTTCGAACCAATCTGAGATCGATAATGTTTGAATCAATAATAGCTGTTAATTCCTAATATTTTAGTCCGAAAACTACAAACGATTTGAACCAATCTGAGATCGACAATGTTTAAACCAATCACAGCTGACAATCCCCACTATTTCAGTCCAAAAGCTACATACGTTTCGAACCAATCTGAAATCGATAATGTTCGAACCAATCAGAGCTGACATCAATTAGTATTTCAGTTCAAAAACTCCAAACGTTCCAAACCAATCTGAGATCGACAATCTTCGAACAAACCAGAGCTAACAATGCTCAATAATTCAGTTTAAAAACTAGAAACGTTTTGAACAAATTTGGGATCGACAATATTTGAACCAATCAGAGCTTGCAATGCCTAATATTTCAGTCCGAAGTGTACAAACGTTTTGAACCAATCTGAGATCGATAATGTTTGAATCAATAATAGCTGTTAATTCCTAATATTTTGGTCCGAAAACTACAAACGATTTAAACCAATCTGAGATCGACAATGTTAAAACCAATCACAGCTGTCAATCCCCTATATTTCAGTCCAAAAGCTACATACGTTGCGAACCAATCTGAAATCGATAATGTTCGAACCAATCAGATCTGAGAATGCTTAATATTTCAGTCCAAAAACTAAAAAAAATATTTGAAATAATCTAAGATCAACAATGTTTAAACCAATCAGAGCTGAGAATGCTCAATATTTCAGTCCAAAAACTACAAACCATTTTGACCAATCTAGAATCGACAACGTTCGAACAGACCAGAGCTGACAATGCCTATTGTTTTAGTCCACAAACTACAAACCTTTTGAACCAATATGAGATCGACAATGTTTGAATCAATCACAGCTGACAATCCCCAATATTTCAGTCCAAAAGCTACATGAGTTTCGAACCAATCTGAAATCGATAATGTTCGAACCAATCAGAGCTGAGAATTGCTTAAATAATAAATTCCAGTCCAAAAACTGAACCATATTTGAACCAACTTCGAAATCGACAATGTTTGAAACCATCAGAGCTTGAAAATGCTTCAATATTTTCAGTGTCCAAATATCTTATCAACCTTTTTGATCTCTATATTTTCTTGGTAAGTTTTAGCCACGGTTTTGATCCATGCAATGCTGGGACATTATTTGCTTATCGTTTTTACAGGCTCACTAATACATATCTATTGAACAACTTGAGACTACCACGATGTGTAAGCACAAACCCAATCAGGATGCGGAAATGCCTAATATTCAGTCGCAATAAGCTCAACGTTTTGAATAAACATAAAATCTGAGTCGATATATGGAGGCAATCACAGCGGACAATGCTTGATATTTCAGTCTGAAAACTACGAATGTTCTGAACCAATTTGAGATCGGCAATATTCAAACCGATCAGAGCTGACATTGCCTAATTTTTCAGTACAGAAACTACAAACGTTTTGAACCAATCTGAGATCGAAAATGTTTGAACCAATCAGAGCTGACAATGCTTGATATTTCAGTCTGAAAACTACAAACGTTTTGAACCAATAGAATCGATAAATATTGAAACCAATCAGAGCCTGACATCAATGAGTATGTCCAGTCCATAAAAATCTCCAACACACACACGAATTATACACCAATACATAAACCATACGTAAGAAATCTTCTGAACAAATCAGAGCTGACATGCTCATAATTCCGTCCAATAAACTAGTATAACGTTTTGAACCAATTGAGATCGACAATATGGAACCAATCACATTGGACAAGCCTTGATATTTCAGCTCCCCAAACTACAAACGTTTTGAACCAATCTGAGATCGACAATGTTTGAACCAATCAGAGCTGACAATGTTTGATATACCAGTCTGAAAAAACTACAAACGTTTTGAACCAATATGAAATCGATAATATTTGAATCAACCAGAGCTGACATCAATTAGTATTTCAGTCCAGAAACTACAAACGTTTTAAACCAATCTGAGATCGAGAATCTTTGAACAAATCAGAGCTGACAATGCTCAATAATTCAGTCCAAAAACTAGAAACGTTTTGAACAAATTTGAGATCGACAATCTTTAAACCAATCAGAGCTGACAATGCCTTATATTTCAGTCCAAAAACTACAAACGTTTTGAACCAATCTGAGATCGACAATATTGGAACCAATCACAGTGGACAATGCTTGATATTTCAGTCTAAAATCTACAAACGTTTTGAACCAATTTGAGATCGACAATATTCGAACCAATCAGAGCTGACATTGCCTAATATTTCAGTACAAAAACTACAAACGTTTTGAACCAATATGAAATCGATAATGTTTGAACCAATCAGAGCTGATATTAATTAGTATTTTAGTCCAAAAACTACAAACGATTTGAACCAATCTGAGATCGACAATGTTTAAACCAATCACAGCTTACAATCCCCACTATTTCAGTCCAAAAGCTACATACGTTTCGAACCAATCTGAAATTGATAATGTTCGAACCAATCAGAGCTGACAATGCTCAATATTTCAGTCCAAAAGCTACAAACCTTTTCGACCAATCTAGAATCGGCAACGTTTGAATCAACCATAGCTGACAATGCTTATTGTTTTAGTCCACAAACTACAAACCTTTTGAACCAATTTGAGATCGACAATGTTTAAACCAATCAGAGCTGACAATGCCTAATATTTCAGTCCAGAAACTACAAACGTTTTGAACCAATCTGAGATCGACAATATTGGAACCAATCACAGCGGACAATGCTTGATATTTCAGTCTAAAAATCCTTACAAACGTTTTTGAAAATTGAGAGCAGACAATATATATTGCTGCGGTAAACCAAAATACACACTGAGCTGACATTGCCTAATATTTTCAGTACAAAACTACAAACGTATCGACCAATGATAATCATATTTATTGTTTGTGTGACCAGATCTGAAGCCATCGACATTAATTGAGTAGTTTTAGCAAAAAAAACTACAAACGTTACAAACCAATCTGAGATCGACAATCTTTGAACAAATCAGAGCTAACAATGCTCGATAATTCAGTTCAAAAAACTACAAACGTTTTGAACCAATTCGAGATCGACAATATTTGAACCAATCAGAGCTTGCAATGCATAATATTTCAGTCTGAAGAGTACAAACGTTTAAAACCAATCTGAGATCGATAGTGTTTGAATCAATAAGAGCTGTTATTTCTCAATATTTTAGTTTGAAATCTACAAACGATTTGAACCAAACTGAGATCGAAAATGTTTAAACCAATCACAGCTGACAATGCCCAACATTTCAGTCCAAAAACTACAAACATTTCAACCAATCTGAAATCGATAATGTTCGAACCCATCAGAGCTGAGAATGCCTAATATTTTTGGTCCAAAAACTAGAAAATATTTGAATCAATCTGAGATCGACAATCTTTGAACAAATCAGAGCTGACAATGATTAATATTTCAGTTCGAATACTACAAACCTTTTAAACCAATCTGGAATCGACAGAGATTGAACCAATCAGAGCTGACAATGCCTAATATTTCAGTGCAAAAACTACAAACGTTTTAAACTAATCTGAGATCGACAATATTGGAGGCAATCACATCGGACAATGCTTGATATTTCAGTCTAAAATCTACAAACGTTTTGAACCAAATTGAAATCGACAATATTTAAACCGATCAGAGCTGACATTGCCTAATTTTTTAGTACAGAAACTACAAACGTTTTGAACCAATCTGAGATCGACATTGTTTGAACCAATTAGAGCTGACAATGCTTGATATTTCAGTCTGAAAACTACAAACGTTTTAAACCAATATGAAATCGATAATGTTTGAATCAATCAGAGCTGAAATCAATTAGTATTTCAGTGCAAAAACTACAAACTTTCCAAACCAATCTAAGATCGAGAATCTTTGAACAAATCAGAGCTGACAATGCTCAATAATTCAGTCCAAAAACTAGAAACGTTTTGAACCAATTTGAGATCGACAATATTTGAACCAATCAGAGCTTGCAATGCTTAATATTTCAGTCCAAAGAGTACAAACGTTTCGAACCAATCTGAGATCGATAATGTTTGAATCAATAATAGCTGTTAATTCCTAATATTTTAGTCCGAAAACTACAAACGATTTGAACCAATCTGAGATCGACAATGTTTAAACCAATCACAGCTGACAATCCCCACTATTTCAGTCCAAAAGCTACATACGTTTCGAACCAATCTGAAATCGATAATCTTCGACACAATCAGAGCTGAGAATGCTTAATATTTCATTCCAAAAACTAAAAAAAATATTTGAAATAATCTAAGATCGACAATGTTTAAACCAATCAGAGCTGAGAATGCTCAATATTTCAGTCCAAAAACTACAAACCTTTTTGACCAATCTAGAATCGACAACGATTAAACCAACCAGAGCTGACAATGCTTATTGTTTTAGTCCACAAACTAAAAACCTTTTATACAAATTTGAGATCGACAATGTTTAAACCAATCAGAGCTGACGATGCCTAATATTTCATTCCGAAAACTACAAACGTTTTGAACCAATCTGAGATCGACAATATTGGAACCAATCACAGCGGACAATGCTTGATATTTCAGTCTAAAATGTACAAACGTTTTGGACCAATTTGAGATCGACAATATTTGAACCAATCAGAGATGACATTGCCTAATATTCCAGTACAGAATCTACAAACGTTTTGAACAAATATGAAATCGATAATGTTTGAACCAATCAGAGCTGACATTTATTAGTATTTCACTCCAAAAACTACATACGTTACAAACTAATCTGAGATGGACAATTTTTGAACAAATCAGTGCTGACAATTTTCATTAATTCATTCTAAAAACTACAAACGTTTTGAACAAATTTGAGATCGACAATATTTGAACCAATCAGAGCCTGCAATGCTAAATCTTTCAGTCACAAGTGTACAATCGTTTCGAACTAATCTGAGATCGACAATATTGAAACTAATCACAGCGGACAATGCTTGATATTTCAGTCTAAAATGTACAAACGTTTTGGACCAATTTCAGATCGGCAATATTTGAACCAATCAGAGCTGACATTGCCTAATATTCCAGTACAAAATCTACAAACCTTTTGAACCAATTTGAGATCGACAATGTTTAAACCAATCAGAGCTGACAATGAATAATACTTCAGTACAAAAACTACAAACGTTTCGAACCAATTTGAGATCGACAATATTTGAACCAATCAGAGCTGACATTGCCTAATATTTCAGTACAAAAACTACAAACGTTTTGAACCAATATGAAATCGATTATGTTTGAACCAATCAGAGCTGACAATAATTAGTATTTTACTCCAAAAACTACAAACGTTACAAACCAATCTGAGATTGACAATCTTTGAACAAATCAGAGCTGACAATGCTCAATAATTCAGTTTAAAAACTACAAACGTTTTGAACCGGTTTGCGATCTACAATATTTGAACCAATCAGAGCTTGCAATGCTAAATCTTTCAGTCACAAGTGTACAAACGTTTCGAACCAATTTGAGATCGGTAAAGTTTGAATCAATAAGAGCTGTTAATTCTTAATATTTTTGTCCGAAAACTACAAACGATTTGAACCAATCTGAGATCGACAATGTTTAAACCAATCACAGCTGACAATGCCCAATATTTCAGTCCAAAAACTACAAACATTTCGAACCAATCTGAACTCGATAATGTTCGAACCCATAACAGCTGAGAATGCTTAATATTTCAGTCCAAAAACTACAAAATATTTGAACCAATCTGAGATAGACAATATTTAAACTAAAGAAAACTGAAAATGCTCAATATTTCAGTCCAAAAACTACAAACCTTTCGAACCAATCTATAATCGAAAACGTTCGAACCAATCAGAGCTAACAATGCTTATTGTTTTAGTCCACAAATTAAAAAACGTTTGAACCAATTTGAGATCCACAATGTTTAAACCAATCAGAGCTGACAATGCCTAACATTTCAGTCCAAAAACTACGAACGTTTTGAATCATTCTGAGATCGACAATGTTTGAACCAATCAGAGCTGACAATGCTTGATATTTCAGTCGAAAAACTACGAATATTTGAACCAATCTGAGATCGACAATCTTTGAACAAATCAGAGCTGACAATGAATAATAATTCAGTCCAAAAACTACAAACGTTTTTAACCAATTTGAGACCGCCTATATTTGAACCAATCAGAGCTTGCAATGCTAAATATTTCAGTCTCAAGAGTGCAAACTTTTTGAACCAATCTGAGATCGATAATGATTGAATCAATAAGAGCTGTTGATTCCTAATATTTTAATCTAAAAACTACAAACAATTTGAACCAATCTGAGATCGACAATGTTGAAACCAATCAGTGCTGACAATGCCTTATATTTCAGTCCAAAAACTACAAAAGTTTTGAACCAATCTGAGATCGATAATATTTGAACCCATCACAGCTGACAATGCTTGATATTCCAGTCTAGAAACTACAAACGTTTTGAACCAACTTGAGATTGACATTATTTGAACCAATCAGAGCTGACATTGCCTAATATTTCAGTACGAAAACTACAAACGTGTTGAACCAATCTGAGATCGACAATGTTTGAACCAATCAGAGCTGACATCACTTAGTATTTCAGTCCAAAACTACAAACGTTTCAAACCAATCTGAGATCGACAATCTTTGAACAAATCAGAGCTGACAATGCTCAATAATTCAATCCAAAAACGACAAACGTTTGAAACCAATCTAAGATCGACAATGTTTGAACCCATCAGAGCTGTTAATTTCTAATATATTATTCCGAGAACTCTAAACGATTTAAACCAATCCGAGATCGCCAATGTTAACACCATTCACACCTGACCATGCACAATATTTCAGTCCAAAAACTACAAACGTTTCGAAGCAATCTGAGATCGATAATGTTTGATGCAATCAGAGCTGATAATGCTTAATATTTCAGTCCAAAAACTACAAACGATTTGAATCAATCTAAGATCGACAATGTTTGAACTAGTCAGAGCAGAAAAGCTTAATATTTCAGTCCTAAAACTACAAAGTTTCTGAACAAATCTGGAATTGACAACGTTTGTACCAATCAGAGCTGACAATGCTTATTATTTTAGTCTACGAACTACAAACTTTTTTAACCAATTTGAGATCGACGAGGTGTAAAAGAATCAGAGCTGTCAATGCCTAATATTTCTGTCCAAAAACTACAAAAGTTTAAATTCAATCTGAGATTTGAACCAATCACAGCTGACATTGCCTAATATTTCAGTACAAAAACTACAAACGTTCTGAACCAATCTGAGATCGACAATGTTCGAACCAATCAGAGCTGACAATACCTATTATTTCAGTCTAAAGACTACAAACGTTTTAACCAATATAAGAACGATAATGTTTGAACCAATCAAAGGTGACATTACTAAGTATTTCAGTCCAGAAACTACAAACGTTTCAAACCAATCTGAGATCAAGAATGTTCGAACCAATCAGAGCTGACAATGCTCAATATTTCCGTCCGAAAACTGCAAAAGATTTGCACCAATCAGAGATCGACAATATTTGATTCAAACAGAGCTGACAACGTTTAATATTTCAGACCAAAAACTACAAACGATTGTAACCACTCTGAGATCGACAATGTTTGAACAAATCAGAGCTGACAATGCTCAATAATTCAGTTCAAAAACTACAAACGTTTTGAACCAATTTCAGATCGACAATATTTGAACCAACCAGAGCTGACAATGCTTATTGTTTTGATCCACAAACTACAAACCTTTTGAACCAATTTGAGATCCACAATGTTTAAGCCACTCATAGCTGACAATGCCTAATATTTCAGTCCAAAAACTACAAACGTTTTGAACCAATCTGAAATCGATAATATTGGAACCAATCACAGCGGACAATGCTCGATATTTCAGTCTAAAAACTACAAACGTTTTGAACTAATCTGAGATCGACAACGTTTGGATAAATCAGAGCTGACAATGCTTGATATTTCAGTCTAAAAACTACAAACGTTTCTAACAAATATGAAATCGATAATGTTTGAATCAATCAGAGCTGACA
>JACCGJ010010065.1:0-31691 GCA_013407085.1 Atriophallophorus winterbourni
TACATGTCGTATCCATGCAGACTTACCATGGTGGCAGAAAGAATTAAAAGAGTTGTTGAAGGTCAGCAGGGTCGGGACACCGTGAGTGTACTGATGAGCATTGACTTTTGCTACAAATTGTAGGCTTCTGTTGCAGAAGAAGAAGGAGAAGACAATCAAGACAGTAGTTTGGAAGATGTTTTATAACAGTGATATTTTTTGTGTGCAGTTATCAGACATGAGACCAGGATTTTGTGAAAAACACTAAAAAACACGGCTTAGTTATTGTTATTACAGTGATCTATAGTATTTTATTCAATTTTTATTAAAATGTTCAAAAAGAAGAGAAAAACTCCTTGTCTTCACTTGTATGAATTATTTCGTCCGCAATGTTAATCCAATCTGATCCTTGATTTAAAATTCCTTGACCATTGTCAAGCGCAATAGGGCCAAGGAGCAATTGTCAAGGGCGCACTTGGGCAAGGACGCAAATGTCAAGAGCAACCTGTCCGAGGAGCAACTGTCCGAGGAGCAATTGTCCTAGGAGCATTGTCGCGGAGCAGCCACTGTGGGGAGCAATTGTCAAGGAACAAACTGTCGTAGACCCACTTTGGAAACAGTTCATAAACGTTTAATTGCGATCAGGTCAAACGGGTGACGGGTCTAAGCTTGGGACTTACAAGGTGATGTCAGGGGGTTCGAATCCCACCCGAAGCGGAGGACAATATGCACTGCTGATGAGCTCAAATACGAGCAAAACTCGAGTCCAATGCTTCGATTATGGACTGTCGTGATCAATTTTGTGAATATTTCGAAGGGCTGGGTACTGATTAATAGTTACAAACATAAAGTAGCATCGGTTTTTGCCCATGTCATGTAAACCTCTTAGCAACCGCTGTCCATCTCAGACTTCTGGATAAAAGAGGGTTGTACTACTGATGCTTGACACAAGTGTTCAACGTGAATAATTTAGCAGTTTGCTGTGCTAGATAAACTGAATTCTGGAAGCCAGAAGATTTTTTCTTGAACCACTCCGAGGAAAATATTTGTTTCATGAGTGATGGCGGGTGAAAGTACAGACTTCAACTCACAGCAGGAATAAGAGCTGCGACCAAATGGTTAATGTGATAGACATTTTATACTGTCAGTGCTAAACCGTTGCGCAGCGATTCCTTTTAAATATTAATCATTCATTTGACCAGTTTCTCGGGGAATTACGATTATATTGATGAATTTAATTAAATGATAAACAAAGTTATATTTGTATGCCACTGTTATATATGGTTCTTACAAAGAACCGATTTGCCACTGTTTCAAGGCTCACTGAACCTGATCTTATTGTCTCCACCAGACGATGGCAAACAGCCTGAAACTGGTAGTGGTGTGTAAAGGATGGGGATGTGAGCACCACAATACTTTGGTCTTTTATATGCGCCTCGAGCGCTTGGCCAGGAATCCCTTTGCGATTCTGTATTTGAACATCGTGGTTCGTTGTAAGAACCCTATATAACAGTGGCAGACAAATATAACTTTGTTTACCGTTGTACCACTGTTTCAAGTCTCACTGAACCTGATCTTACTGTCTCCGATAGCAAACATCCTGAAACCGGTAGCGGTGTGTAAGTGATGGGGATGTGAGCACCACAATACTTTGGTCAATTAAATGATGTTCTCCTGTATTGAAATTGAGGATGTATTGATGTCATGCATGACATCATGAAGTTGTTTTCAGGACAAGTCAGAAAAACGCTTGCCAAATTTGATAGCTACTGGACCTACTGTAGCGTGTGGGATTGAGAGAAATTGTTATGTCATGCCATTTCAGGTAAATGAGTGTCAACTGGCAAGATTGGAGTCATCGGTCCAACAATAAACCCGTTACCAGCCGCGTTGCAAGCACACTCACATCGATTGCTTCTTCATTCATCCCTGAGGTCGACATGTCCAGCGATAATCGCGTTCAGTCACGAATGCTACAACACAAGATAAGGCCAACTACGCAAAAGACCAAGAATAAAACACGCAACAAAAAACGACAACACTGATCTTGAAACACGTCTGTCCCGGCTGTCACTTCGATCTCATTTGCCAATCGATTTCGGGCTAACCGGTACAATTCAAGTCCTTGCCATATAGGGCTTGTTTGCCGGCAATTGACGAATTGAATATCATTCGGTTGCGGTTGACGTTGTCCATCTTAGCATACTTCCGCAGATGTTGTCGCCCTAACCGTTCGAATGCAAACAATCCGAAACCCGAAATATTACGAGTTCGTACTTGTCATCGTCGATCTTTTCGGCGCCTCGTGCTCTCGTTTTGCGTCGGAAGGTAGAGTTCAGCATATCCTTCGACAGCTCGTTATTAGCGCTTATCACTAACGCACTTCGCATATTCACACTACGTGCTGAGGATGACTTTATCCGAATGACGACGTGATACTTTCACTGAGACAACTTCAAAAAGCTTTTCGATATCAGCGCATGTCATTATAGCCTGATATTATTGATTTAACGAATGTATGTGAATACGTAACATGGAGATTGCTTACAAAACGCCTAATCTGTCTTCCAAGAATGCCCAAATCGTTATACATTTCCACTCTGATCAATTGAACGTTTGAATTTCAGTATCTCTAAAAATGCACCCAGGCGACAAATAAGGAAGTGTTCATCCTCCCATACTGTCAGTCTTTTTGCTCTTCAGCTGAAGCACGATTTTCAACATGAACCGTTCGAGAGCATAAAATTCGGTACCCGATATACTACTCAGTGTCCTGCAGTTTGCCGAACATGCAACCACCATTGGTCACTTCCAAGAGCAGCTTCAGTAGCCAATGAACAAAGCATTTGCGCTGAAAATCAGTATGAATTAAAACGAAATTTCTTGGTCATGGGAATTTATCGCCTCACACAACCACAGACCCCTACGTTTTGGAGACCCTGTGTGGATTGTCAACTCCAGCTTTGTAATAACAGACCTTGCTCTCGGCTACTGAGCGTAAATCACACATAGCGCATGTGAATTCCCGCAATTGTTTGAGTAATGTTTTTCACAATGAGTGCTGTGGGACAGACTGTTTCTTCCTAATCGGACTGATTAATTATTTTCAACCCAATGGAGTGTGAGATTGTCGTAGGCTTGCGATGTAAATCCATCGCCGACATCGACCGCAGGAGGTCAACAACGACTTACGCTCATTTAAGAGTCAAAATATGAAGCATCAGCTACCTTTTTGTTGCACGCCGTTCACACAGACAACACTGTCGATCGAAGTGAATATTCTTGCACATAGTGCTACTATCGACTCGGATGGCATATCTATTCATGTGCTGCTTAATCATGGTTGAAATAGACTTCAAAATGCAATTGGCGCATTCCAATTTTAAAAAAAAAATTATTACGCTTGCATCCTGTGGTGAAAACAATGTACTACCGCGAGATCGCGTTATGATCACAAAACGCACATCGCCACCTTTCACGTTTCAATCGATCCGGTACATAGAAGAGAATGGAATTTTTTCTGTCGCCATTCTCAATGTTGCATTGACTCCTGAAAACCTGTTTCAATATGCATTTCTCACACGATGGACAATGATACCGTCGTTCCACGTTAAACAATGGTTATGTGAGCACCACAATAAACTAGCTTTCTAATGCTGGAACAATGATTGTTTGGTGGTTTCACTACTTACCGTGGTTTTACTTTTAGGATGACGTTCATGTGTTTAGGCTCTGTTCGGTTTATTTGAATGACCTAAAATTCTCAAATCGTTTCGTTTTTAATGCATTCAAGTAATAAAACTAAATGCATAGGTCCAAGGCTGGTTGATACAATAGATATCCAAGTATGTAGACTAAGATTATGTATTTATAAACGACTAGTTCGTGATTGCTTATTACCTGGGTTAACCTCGACAGACTGAACCCTGATTAGTCCGATATAAAAAGGCGACAAAAGGAGAAATCCGTTAAACTATCGTTTGATAGGTTCAATACCATTGCCATCTAAAGTAATGGAGTCTATCAAAGCTGATGCTTGAGATAAATAAATTAATTGCTGAAACATAGTATGCATTCAGGGAATAAACGATGTTGTCTGGCAAACATGTTGTTAGCAAAAGAAGCTTGGGCTGATCTACTGGATGCTGACCACTAAGTGGACGGGACATATATTCATTTGATTGTGTCAATCACGAACTGCTCTTGCTAAAACTCCTCACATACGTAGTATATAAAAAAATGATTAATATCCCGTGAAATGTACTTACGAGTCAAAACTGAGAAATCCGAGACAATTCAAGTTGCCCCCGGTGTCCCACAAGGATCCATCCTCGGACCGCTCTCGTTTCTAATATAAATAAAAGACTTGTCCACTATAGTACTGTCGCTAGTGCTTATTTTCGCTGGAAAGAAAACTAAATGCCACTGAATACAGCTTATTATCGCTCAACAGCAAGTTCAACAACGGATTCTATATAGGTCGAACTGGAATTTAACTCACCTCCTTGGAAAAGATTTGGGCGTGATTATTATTCAATCTCACTTAGGAAACTCAAGTCAAAGTCGACACGCTGCCAGCGAAGCTCACAACAACTTGGCTCTCCACCGAAGAGCCCTAGATTGCAAAATGATTTCGGCATACATTCGTCCTCATATCGAATATGCTATACCGGCATGGGATCATTGTTCAATAAAGGATATTGGAAACTCCACAGCTCAGCGCGACGACGATTGTCCTTGGACTTGCTAATTATCCATGCGAAAAGTGTCTTAGATGATTGAAATTGAATTCAGACCAATACAGACGGTAACGAGGAGCACTAATCTTCATCTGGACAGTGCTTAACCAAATAACTCATCCAAGCCCAGACTTGTTACACCGTTCCTAGAACACACATCTGCTTGGTGACCCGTCTAATCTTTACCAACAGCAAATACGCATTTTCTGTTCGCAGTTTGCAATTGTGGATTAGTTTACACACTCATGTGGTACAATCTAAAACCATTGCCGCTTTTAAAGGATCACTAGATATCCCTATGGGCAAGTATGTTTTTCACGTTTGAAAATAATCTTTACAAATATTGTTAAGTTATTCTTTTTAACAACCGACCTGATGAACATTTTTTTGGGTCTTGTAACGCATAGCTCTTTTACCCGCATATCATTTATGAATAAATCTATGAATAAAGTAAAATCTAGTGACATCGATTTAGGTTAAATGGTTGATATTAATCACATTCTATTTTATCTTTTCATATGAGAATTGATTGGTGCATCTTAATTTGGATACACCGTTTCGCAGACGGGTTAGATTTGATCTAATCCTAACTTATAAAATAATGAACTCAATGATGCACCCTCTGAGGCATCTATTTCGCTTCCGGTCAAGCCATGTCACACGTACTCACCCATTGGCATTTGATATTCCACATTCCCACCGGAACTGCCGTCGGTTCTTCTATTCGGTGCGCGTATGTTTCTTATGGAACTCCCTAACGTCAGATGTTGTACAATCATCATTTTCAGGAACATATTGGATATATTTATGCGAATTATTTCCACCATACTTTCCGTTTATATAACATTATTTTTATCCAAACGAATATTTTTTTCCATCATACCGCGACAATTCATGACATTTTTTATAACTACAAAACTGCCGATCTACCTAATGCCTAAATATATATATATATATATATATATCTATATATATATATATATATATAATATATATTATCCTCATATATAAGATATATTATTATGAAAATGGTCCGTAATTCCAGAAGATCCACTCTACGTGATTGCAAATTCACGGAATGCTACCATTGGGCAGACCGCACTTGCGATACAAAGATGTTTGCAAAAGAGATATGAAAGCCCTTGACATTGACCCCGCAAGCTGGGAAGAACTTGCTCTTGAACGCTCACTTTGGAGGCATTGTGTACAGCGTCGACTGCAAGCCGGGGAGGAGCAAATACAGCTCCTGGTTGCTGAACGCAGATCACGCCGTCGGCGTGCAACTGATGCAATACAACAGAGTTCTGACTATCGTTGCAAGCGCTGCGGGAGAGATTGTTCCTCCCGAATCGGACTGTTTAGTCATTCAAAAAGTTGCCAAACATGAAATTCATGTGATGTGATGTACATCCATGGTCGACATCGACCGACGGAGGCCAACAACAATATATATACGAATATCCTGTGGTGTTGTACAGCTACGAGTTTTTTATACCATAAATTCTTGAATTGTGAATCGTAAATCTTGAACTTTTTCATATGCGTTTATCGTAGAAATGTATGTGAAATAACGAAAAGAATGCCTTGCACCCTAATTATGTTCTTTATTAATGCATTTTTTCTAGTTGTTCGTAATCACTTGGTAAAGGGAGACGTTCAAAGTAATTTCAAGATTTAGTGGAGGGGGGTGATTTAGGGAGCACAATTTGATTATTTATATAAACTAAACTATTTTAATCAAGCGCATGTGTATCCTGATCTTACTGTCCCTACCTGATGAGTGCAAACATCACGAAACCGGTCGTGGGGTGTGTGTGTGTGACGTAAATGCATGTAAATGATCATTATTTTGTCTCAATTTTCGAATATAATGAATTCTAATTCGTATACATTTGACCTCTATCAGCATTTCCCATAATTATATCAACATTTTGCTTCAAAACATTTATCCAAATAAATCTGAGTTAATTCAGAAATGGTAGCAAGGATTGCATTTGTTACCTGCACCAAATGGAAACACACATCCGTCATAATTTACTCTCGGATTTACACAATACTTCCCCATGTAGGTTGCGTTTTTGGTGTTTCCTGAACTGGTCGGTATGGCTCTTGAACTTGTAGGGAATTCACGTGAACGGGTAAAGATGATTCGTGATCATGAGGTGAGGGCATGTGAACGGGCAAGTTTGACTCATGAACTTTTGGAGGGTACAACTGAACGGGTAAAGATGATTTGTGATCATGAGGTGAGGGCATGTAAACGGGCAAGTTTGACCCTTGATCTGGTGGAGGGTACAACTGAACGGGTAAAGATGATTCGTGATCATGAGGTGAGGGCATGTGAACGGGCAAGTTTGACCCATGATCTGGTGGAGGGTACAACTGAACGGGTAAAGATGATTCGTCATCATGAGGTGAAGGCATGTGAACGAAAACGTTTGACTCGTTTTCTTGCGGATGGCACACCTGAACGGGTAAAGATGATTCGTGATCAGGAGGTGAGGGCATGTGAACAAGTACGCATGACTCGTGATCGAAATGGTTTGGCAATTCATGTGGGGTTGTCAGGGGTACCGGCATTATTCTTACTGATTGTGGATTTTGGGGTCGGCAATTCGAGTTTTGCGTTAAATATACCGAGTGCATCGGTCTTGCCTGAACAGTTGGTACAAACGTGATTCCTTCTTGTGGTTTCGGTTTTGGGGGTGCCTTCTTTTTGCGGGTTACCTTCAAGGGATCTGTTCCACAACCCTTTTCCTCAAACGTTTTGCACGGTTCACTAGGTGCAAGAGACGTAACCACGGATGATTTCACCAATCGTGAAACAAAACTTGCAAGAAACAAAGAGGTACCTGAGGCGACGGCAATCAAGGACATTGCGTTAGTAAGCGTCGTAGCGTAGATAATGCAAGAAGTGTACAAAAACAACATTGCAAATATGAACAAAATAATTAACAAGTATCTAAAAGAAGAGATTTTCTTCCATTCTCTCCGACGCTTCGTTACCAGTAGCATTATGAGGATAATTAATGTGAAAATGATTCCACATAAGATTCCCAAAATTACGAAGATCACTAATGCTTTGGAACTCGGATCGATTTTCTTACGAAACGCGGTAAACAGGCTCCCGTCACTCCAACCTGGCGTGATAAACCCGATGAATATTAATAGTAATCCAATGGCACAGATGATCAAATTCAGAGTTTTACTTTGAATTTTGAGCGCACGCATGTTCCGAGAAATATTTTCTATAAATTAAGCTTCAATTGCAACAGCGAAGATAGCGAAGACACTGATAAGGAATTCAAGGTCACTATTTGTCTAATTGGCCAATCAAATCAGTTTACCGCTGGTCAATGGTTCCAAGTATGTGATCGCTTTAAGATGGTGTATATTATTGTCGTTTCTATGCGGCTGATACATTCTTGATCACGTTGCGCAACAATGAAATATTTATTTTCAGTATTTCACTGAGTTTAGTAAAATTTCATTTTTCAAATTTTTATCCAACTAGAAGCCAAAAAATTTAGAGCCAAGTTGCATTTCACAGAGTAAGAAATTTCGCTCGGTTTGAATCAATGAACAATGTGCCATGTGTAGTGGATAGATAAACTCTGGCGATTGGTTGAATTTCTTTTTTTAGATTTGATAACAGCTAACAACGACCAGAAAGTGAGAGTTATGTGCTTTAATTTAACAGTATCGTCGAAACAAGATGTTGTTGTCGGTCTCTTTCAATCGAAGAGGATCAACGATGTACATCACAATCGCGTGAAAATCACATACTAACCAGCTTTTTCAAATTAATAAATATTCCGATTAGGGAAGATCAATCTCTACCACATCATTCCCAGAGATAAGTATTTGCGGTATTTGCGCGCAATCTTCGCGATCTAAGTTCAGTAGGCAAAAGTAATATCTGCTATTTCAAAGCTCAAAAATGACGTCTTCTTCAGTGACTCCATGGTGAGTGTTCGGGGACATGTTTTCGGAACGCTCGGCCATTGTAAATCACCTTCATCTTTTTACAAGCGTATTTGTAAATCTACTTCGTTCTGCCAAAAGTCGACTTGCTGATGTCAACTCAACGCACATTATTGACGTTATCCATTCACAATATAATTATAATAGTAAACATGCGCTAAATACCATCGTTTATTTCTTCATGGTCAGCTTACCGTGTTCCATATACAGGACTTCAATCCACACAAAATGGAATTCCCTTTGCTGATATGCCTATGGGTGTCTTGCGAGAAGTTGGCGGCCATTTTCACTGAAGATGTGTGATATGATGTAATGACAGTGTTCAACATTAATGACAATTGGCGATTGTTCGGTACTCGATGCAGTCGCCTCGATCACCCTGATTCTCAAATAGCACGACGTCTCGCATCGCACGTGGAACACACACCTTCCGGTTGAGATGAAGTAATGGAAGAATGAGGGGTATTAAAGCCATTCTATCGTTCTGTTATGCTCCCGTGGAATTTCATTGTCCTCGAGCGCCGTTTATTTTACCAAGAGTTCGATCGAAGTATTCAGGTTACTAGGGGTAGGGAGATATTTGTGTGTTCAATGGTTGTTAGACGCTCAACTATTTCAATTGCATGCAGAAAAACTTTACCGTTCCATGTATAAACAAGAGGCATGTCACTCGACTCATCTTTCCATCTACTGACACGCATGTTGCCGATAATGAGTTAATAGAAACGGTTTAAAGTTTAATTTGACTAGTCGCACTCTAACACCCATCATACATTCATTCATTCATTCATTCAGTCCTCTCCGCGCCGGGTGGCACATGAGGCGAAGACAACTTCACGCCAGTGGTTTCGGTCTGTCGCTGCTTCCGTTGCCATCTGCACCGTGAATCCTTGTGCATGTAGTTCGCGTTCAAATGTTCTGCGCCAAGTTTCCTTGGGCCGTCCCCTTTTTCGTTTACCTTGCGGATGCCAGTGCATGGCTACCTTCGTATGTGAACTGGGATCCATCCTGCAGACATGACCGAACCACGGATCTGTTGTCATCGTTTCCGTAGCAATGTAGGTCTTACGGGATAGGGTTGCTAGCCCTAAGCCCAACCCTCCTCCTTTCTCAGACGGGCTTGGGACCGTCCTTGGCGGTAAACATAGCATTTAAAAAATTGAGACTTAGCTTGACTGAAAAGCCAGTTTTGTGTCGCCTAACAGTCTGTCGGATCTTGTTATAGCGCGTATAGAAAGGTAGAAGTTTTAAACTGCTGGCCTTCGTCGAACATCAAAAATGCTGACCGTTTTCGTCCAGGACAGTAGACAACATTAACCAGTCGTTCCGTTAAGCATTCGTTAGACCATGAGGTAAAAGGAGCCAGTCGGTGCATGATAGTTTCAATCGATTAAAGTTAATTCAGTGGCTGAATATATTAAGGTTATTTTGATGATCTCGTCTGTGAAAGCATGCTCGAATTTCACAATGAGCCGAGTTCCGCACGTAAGGATAATTTTAAGCATCGGCTTACTAGTCCATTTTGCCGGGTAAAATCAAGTCGGGTGAAGCTTTAGTGTTGCACAAACCAATGAATGATAAGTGCGGCAGTCTACGAATTGGTATGATCATGTGAGGAGTAAGTTTCCCATATTAGTGCCAATGTTTCAACGAGGATATATCTAGCATAACGTCTGTTGTAGCTTTGTTTGAAAAAACGTGTTAGTGACACAAATACTAAACTGTGTACATAGTTCCAAAAGGCGTTATCCATTTTCAACAGAACGCTTTCAAAGACCGTTTGTAGACTGAAAGTTTGAAAGCTTAATTTTTGCATGCTCCGAAACAGCGCCAGAGCATCGTAGTCATAAAAGTACTGCACTTCAGATTTAAAGTCCAAAACAGTTCACTTCCACTGTTTCTTCGTTTTGTTAACTTTGTTAGGCTGTTATGTATGGTAAACCCAACTCCATACATTTGCGGGAAAAAAAGTGCACTTACTTTCTAATATATGTGTAACCTCTTTCTTCAAGAATACTTGTGTCTGCAATCAAGGCAATTACTTCGACTTCCAGCTTTTTTAGTTTTTTTTCAATAGCAGATGATGTTCTGACGTCTGTGATGTTCATGATACCGTCACGAAATATTGGAAGTGTGGATAGAACGCTTCAGGGTACCAGTTTCAAACCGATCTCTTTGT
This sequence comes from Atriophallophorus winterbourni, assembly GCA_013407085.1. Classification (NCBI taxonomy): domain Eukaryota; kingdom Metazoa; phylum Platyhelminthes; class Trematoda; order Plagiorchiida; family Microphallidae; genus Atriophallophorus; species Atriophallophorus winterbourni. The sequence goes on from JACCGJ010010065.1 coordinate 10,882, forward strand.
GTAGGCAATTTTGTTCTGCGGGTGCAGAAAAAGGCATTCTGCTTTTCGTTAGGTTGTTATTCTCCATGCAACAAATGAGTGTAGCTTGCCCAGCTTGCTGCGGCAGGTAGCCGATAGTGAGATTGGAAGATTTTTACCACAGTAAAAAGCAGTCCCAGGCGCTGAGCTCTATGCCCGTCGAGATATAACTTTTAACCGGTTTGTGCTTCGCCCAGTCTTAATATCGACAAACGTTGCATGAAGTATCTTTCTCATTGCCTTTCGGTGATGTACCCATGGTAGTAGGATATAAAGAACCAGCTGGGATTACCCCCTCTCCACGATACGATTGGAACTGACTGGAACAGATCAGCTTATGCATATTGACAATGATGTCGTCAGCACAAACTTGAGAACAATTTCAAACTGCCCAACGGGATTCTGGCTGAGGATGTTTCATCGAGGTGAACTCCCGAAGCCTATTCTGGGATTTGATATAGCCCCAAGTCAGTGGAAGTTCTATATAAGAGTGCTGGATAACATTTTTATAACAATCATTAGAATCTTTCGAAGATCTGGGCTCTGTAGTGTTTCTTCTGCTATGCATAAACAAATTATTACCACCACAACAAGAAGAAATTTTCATTATTCTTATACACTAATTTTCAGCAGTTACAATCATTACACCACAAAATTAAATAAAGGACGAACAGGTCCCGACATCCAATTACAATTTGTCAACTGATCGATATTTACTGTCCGTCTTGATAGGTTAATTCCACATACGATAAAGTTTATTACCAAATGCCATAATCGGAGTTTTTGAACAAAATCTTCACTGTAATTACTGGTTCAAACATTTCCCGCCAAAATTGATCTGAAAACGATGCGTTTAACCCACAGCCAGTGTTCACATTTAACGAAAAGCAGATTAAAAGGTGCGGCGAAATTAATTTTATGCAAGGCCGATTTGAAGACCCCACGCGGATATGGAAAGTCTTAACATGGAGGTCTGTGGAATGGACCTTGTTTTGTGGATTAGTGTTAAGTTGGATTCTGCAGAAACTTTCATGAAGACTTAATCACGATCGGTCAAACGGTGGACGGTAGCTTAGGCCGTAAGGCATGAGACCACAACGATGATGGTTTTGGGTTCGAATCAGAACCCAGACAGGATATGCACTGCTGATGTGCTCAAATAAGAGCGAAACTCGAGTCCATTATGGACCGTCGTAATCAATTTTGTGAATATTTTGAAGGACTTGGTACTCATGAGTAGTCGCAAAAACATAAGTTGGAGTACGGTTTGACACCAAACTTTTTGTAGACAAACCGACAACGTTTCGAGGTTTCTTCGAATAATAGTTGGACGACTATCACCCGACATTGTTTATATAACTCTCAAACCAGAGCACGAACGTCCGTGCATAAAATCTGTATTTTATCGATTGAGTTCAAACCTGTGCAAGAATGCGGTCTATACTGCGCATACACTTAAGCCAATGGGAAACGAATGAAACCAGACAAACAAAGGATAATGAAGGTCTACCTTCGTCCAGCGATGAATTATGCGCTAGATTTCTGGGTTCTCTGGTTTAAATAAAATACCGCTAGGCAACAAATTTTGTGAATAACCTTCGTTATGTCCCGTACAGCAAAAGATCACGACGTCTCAGTTTATGTGACTGTACCCAAAGGCGAATAATATACTTGTGAAATTATGGCTAATGGACAAAGCTCACAAGCATATTTATTTCATGTGTGCTGAGAGAAAGCGTCACACGTAATGTTTGCCCTACGAACGATATTTTTCTGGAATTCCCTGACTTTACATGTGATGGACTCTCCGTGTGTGGCGAACTTTGAATGTAAATGAGACCAACATATGCATAAGAGCATCATTAGTGAGCCGTACGTTTGATATAGTTGTAAAATACTATTTTTACCATTTTTATTTATAACATAATCCTACGGTGTGGTAAGGCGGTAACTTTTTCATACTATCATTCGCTTTCGATTGAAATAGCCGAGTTTCAGTGGTATATTGTCATTACCACACCAAGGCAGGTTTCTTGCTGTTTGTATCAACTGATTACTATCAGGATATGAGTGCGAGTAAAGTAAGCATAGATTGACTTTGAAGGATCTGTAGCATACAATCTCCAAATCCAACGCAATCAATCACATTATCACTGAAGGATGATGTACGAGTGATTCTCGTTGTTAACCAATTTTATCACCTTCGCAAGCCAGGAAGAAGGAGTAAGCAATACAAACTCTCGTCTTTTTAAAAAATCATTTTTTATCAAAAATATGGACTCAAAATCTAGATAAGAAGTGATTCCTTTCATCGCATTTTTTTCTGGCGACTTCTGTGAATATTTTACTATCAAATTATATGCAACTGTAGGCAACTGCAATCGTTCCTGCGAAATAGCTGCGATGCTGAAATTCGAGTAAAGAAATCAGTGAAGAACATCTCAATCACACCCTCGACACGAACAAACTGCCACGCCCAACTAATTCTCTGCAAAACTAGAACCGGAATTGTCACGGTTTATTACCGTACTTGGGTGCCCGTGTATTAGGAAATAATCGATAATGAATTCCGACAGACTGTGACATTTTCCGGAAGATGAGAAATTCTGCTCGCCACATTTGGAATTTCGTTATGAGCGCGTTAATATCAAGGACGTGAGAAACACGGTTACCATGGAGAAGGAGTTAAAATGTCTGCAAGTCAATATGGCTGCTTTACAGTCTAATGTTGAACGAAAACGATAATTTGGAGCAGTTTACGGAAAGTTAAAAATCATGATTTAGCTTATCAATTACCATAGGATTATAAATATTCATTGTTGAACTAGCTATAAATCAAATTCGGTCAATAATTCCATGTAATGTTACATATAATCTGTTAAATAATTAACTGGATTTGTATAAAAACGCATCAGATTCGCGTTTCAAAACATGTGTTTTCAATTTCAAAATAAAATCTGGACGCTGGAGGTGGAGCAATTGTTTCAATGAGCACATTCTAAAGGCTACAAACAATTACAGAATAAATGCATCCATGACTCTCAAAGCAGAAATTCGGTGTTTGTACTGTGGCTTGGTGGCTGCGTGTATGTCGCGAGTCTCGACATTTTAGTAAGTGTTTTAGCATTCTAACGTGCACATGTTTTATCGTTACACAGTCAAAAGCACAGATCGTCAATTACTTTGGCGACTCCCAATTCGAGAGACACTTAATCCAAAGTGGAGGACATCACCTCGCTCTCTCTTCTGATCCAAGTATTTATTTTGTCAAGAATCATCACCGAGGTCAATCTATCACACGTTACCCATCTAATCACACAACGCACAAGAATATCAATTCATCAAGTGTGAACAAGTAGCGCTTGTATGCCATTGTTGAATGAGGCTGGTACGACCAACCTGTTCAATCACATGTGTGCAAACACATGTTTAATGGGGTTAAACCCATAACCATGAACCAAAATATTCATTTCCATGCATTTCCATCACACACACACACACCCCACGACCTGTTTCTTGCTGCTTGCACTCATCCGGATTCGCATGCGCATGAAACAGTGGAGGAACGGTAAAAAAGTAGCGCTTGTATGCCACGGTTGGCTAAGGTTTATGGTTATGGGTTTAACCCCGTTAAACATGTGTTTGCACACATGTGATTGAACAGGTTGGTCGTACCAGCTTTATCTAACAGTGGCATACAAGCGCTACTTGTCTACCATTCCTCCACTGTTTCAAGTGCATGCGGATCCTGATGTTACTGTCCCTACCTAATGAGTGCAAACAGTACGAAAACGGTCGTTGGGTGTGTGATGGAAATGCATGCAAATGAATATTTTGCATCAAGTGTGTGTTATGAAGATGACAACAATTATAGAACACGCTCACATATTATAAGTAAATCTAATAACCACAAGCAAAATCCTCGCTTTATCCCTGGCGCGTTGGTCACTTTGTTGTGGGTTGACAGCAGGTTTAGTTCCAATGTGTTCTGTTCGAGCACATTCAAAGGTGTGCCAATCATAGCGACATTCCGAATTTAATATTGTTCTACATCTGATGTTGTCTGATATTTGTACCAGCTTTCACAAAGCTTGCTTTTGAGCTGTTCTCATGCAATTCTTTTGAAACTCATGGATCAGAGGGCTTGCAAAATCGACCTTCCTGCTATTATGTTGTGTCAAATGCTGGTGGTTTGTAACTCAGTCGAAAGCTCTGGATCGTCATTATTCATCAGTGTTCCTCACCCTTACATCTAGAGTCCCTAATTGATAATGATTATCTTTATGATCATTCTTGGATGTTTGCTGTGATCACATATTAGGTCTCTTTACCAAAGTAGATGACATCGTTATAGAGTCCTTTACCAGAGCAGATGAAGCACTCAAGAAATTGACAGTTGCAACTCTCCTTCATATTCGATAACGTGTGTGTGTGTCCTTAAGGGTATCGATCGCGACCTTGACCTTTATTCAAATTGGTTCATTGCTTTCTTTGCTACGTTGTTTACATATGTTAAGATGATTTGTTCTAAATGAGTTCCGCTTACGATCCGTTTTTTCACCGCGGATCATAGCAAACATTAACGTAACGTCTCGGCAACCAAATAGCCTGTAAATAAATCTCTACTATATATTGTCCTGCCTTCATGTAACTTGTCGTACGATCGCTGCGATTCTCATTTCAAAGGGGGAGTAAGATGCATTTTATTGTCCCGTAAGTACCGTCCACGTTCATACATTGATTTCAGATAATCGTATAGCTGGACGTTGAACCTCGAGGAGTTCCTGTGTTTTTGGCGTGATCTTTTAGGTTGTATCAAACATTGACCCCAATTGAATTCATGCCTTTCGCGATATGTGTCTGTTGAGACCAGAGATATCAAATCCGGGCTCATCGTGGCTGGAAAAGTTTGTTCCCAATAACGCCCTAAAACCCGCGTTCGTACTAGTTTCACGTTTTTCTTGTAAAGGGCGCGACCTTGAACAATTTATGGGCAAAATGGACGCAAATCCCGTTTTCAGGGCAACCTGTCTGGGAAAATTTACCGTTTCCATAACAAAGGAAAAGACTCCATATTGGTTGTCAGATGGTCGACATTTTGCCAACGCCACCGTCCATGCATACCACAAAATTAAGCCAAACTTGAACCATTGAATCTTCAAATCATCCACAATAAGATCAGTTACCCATTTTCTCGCTCGATGTCAAAATAAAACGGTTCGCGAATCAAAAGATCATTTCGAATCAACGTTGGAAAACACACTGAGCAGTAGAGTAAGATTACCTTACTAAGCTCGTCAAATCACTGATCGTTTTAATATTTTTAGCTGTCGAATGTATTATCAGATATAAACTGTCATAACAAACTGCCAAAACGTTTCAAGTCTTTTCACGCAGAAGAAAAATCCCGATTGACTTCAAATGTTGTAATTCATTAACCCGATTTTCCTGATTGCGCGCTGGCCATTTTTGTACGAATCAAGAATCAAGATTGTGGATCATAGGAGAATTTATTTCGCTAAGCTAACGAACTAATGGCAATTTGATCAATCAAAATCTTTCAAGAGCTCAAAATGAACGCTCATCGTTGAACTGCGTTTCTTTATGATTCAAAAATCATTTTCTTCGTGGGGAATAGATCTAGTTCTGGGTGAACATTTTTTCGGAGGCATGTCAATTACTTCGGTCAGACAAGCAACAGGAGCGAGATGTTCCTGATTATCCGTTGTCACTGAGCAGTGACAGTTTACGCTGATATATTAGTTCGTTTTCTCGGCTCAAATTTTGTCAATAACAGTTTGCTAGTTGCTAAATCGAAAACAGAGTAACACAACATCTAGTCCAGCTCGAAATTGCGTGTCTGAGGAAACGCAATTTGAAGTTCTTTTAAGAAAATAAGGATCCGACGTGAAAAAGTACATCTCCCAACTACTGATGGCATTCCGTGCAAAGTATTATAACACGTTGGCATTTAAATAGCGCATTTGTGGGTAATCTGCCAACGATTTCTTAAAATCGTTGTTGCTTCACGAAATTCACGAGGATCTCTCTTGAAGACCCCATCTACACGCATGTGCGTATATGTGAATAAACAGGTCAATCGTATCAAACTTACCAAACAATGTCTTTCAAGTTCATACATCCCTTACTATTTCTCTTCTGTTTTAATGTACCTGTATTCCGTTCGTACTGTCCCTACACCTGGTTAATGCAAACAGCACGAAACCGGTCTTGAGAATGCTTGCAGATGAGGATATTTGTTTTACGCAAATTATTACGGGTTTCAATGATTAGCGCCTGTTGTGCAAGCTGCCAATTTTAGTTCGTCAAGTTATCTGAATAAATTGAAAGGCATTTCCTAGGTATCGCATTATTTTTGCTCGATGGAGTCAAGATTCATATTGCAATCAGCAAACGCTTGGTTGGCTAAAATTTTACATATTTTTGAACTGTAAAGTACTTTAGAGTTGAGTCCTAATCACTAGCTTTCAGATAGCATGCAGCTCTTGAACGTATTTTATGTGAACAGTTAAAGCGACAAATTACTTAGATGGACAGCGTCACTACTAGTAACTAACAAACGTTGTAAGGGCTTGAATTAAACCGGTAGGCATGAAATCGATTAAACAGGGATGGTGAGGACTGAGATGCAGTAATAACGATTTGTCTAGATAAGATGTATGTGTTGTACGAACCCTATGCAACAGTGACATTCAAGTATAACATTGTTTACCATTTATCCACTGTTTCAAGGCTCACTGAACCTGATCTTACTGTCTCCACCTGATGACGGCAAACAGTCAGAAACCGGTAGTGGTGTGTAAGTGCGGGGGATGTGAGCAACACATCACTTTGGTCATTCATAAGCGCTGGAGTGCTTGACCACGAATCACTATGTGATTCTGTGTTTGAACGTCGTGGTTCGTTGTACGAACCCTATGCAACAGTGACATTCAAGTATAACCATGTATGTGTTTTGTTTTGTTCGTTGTCACGTGTGCAATAAAGGCGTTGACCAATTGGGACATGGTTGACCTCAGGGATCAATCAAGACAAGTGTGTTCGAAACGCGGTGGGCAACGTGGTTTGTTGTTGAATCGTGTGAACATAAAATATGTACATACAACGTAATGAAGGCAAAGGCAGAAAGTTGAGGTTTGGTCTCGAATGATCTGATGTAATCTTCCCACCTCTTGAAATATCATGTGACACATGATTCGGATCTTCCCACGAATTCAATCCCGATTTGCACTTATCCATACATGTTATATTTCATCCTTTGTGTATAAAAATATTATGACATGAAGTTAACAGCAAGGCACGAGATGATTCATACCTGATTGATTTTTTTATTTATTTTAAAGAGATTTGATGTTGTTTTCTCTAACCAATGTAGGTCTCTTTTTCATGGAATCCGCTTTCTGAATATGCCTTACAATCAGTCATCTAAAGGTGGTAAATAGTGAACAATATATAAAAATGGCTCTAGGATGACTTGCTTAAAACTACAAAACCAATAATAAGTCGGCTTACGCAGGAATCACAAGAGAAGATGCGAATATCAGACATGCTAGTAGCAGGAAAAATGGTGGTTAACATCAGCGCGGTCTCAAATGTAATTTTTCCACACATTTTTTCAATCATCAAATAACCCTTTTATTTTTGAAATGTTTCAACATGTTGCGTACACGCTTTATATGCCGGGCATTTTGAACTTTAGGGTTTTTGCTCCGTCGGTTAGAGAACAATCAATCGAAAGCTGAAACTTCACGATTTTTAAATTATCATGCATTCGGAACTTTCTTCAAATTCTATTCATAGATTTATTCATAGCTGATATGCAGGTAAAAAGCTATGCTTTACAAGACCCACAAAAATGTACATCGGGTCGGATGGTAGAAAATATCAAAATATTGTTAGATTATTGTCAAACGTGAAAAACATACTTTTCCATGTGGATATCTAGTGATTTTTTGAAAACTTCAACATTTCCAGATTGTACCACATGAGTAGGTAAACTGTTCCACAGTTGCACATTGCGAACGGAAAATGCATATTTGCGGCAGTTCAACCTGCTATGCTGTTGGTAAAGTTTTAATTGGTGACCTCGCAGATGTGTGTTATGGAAAAGATGAAACAAATGACCGCAAGGATGATTTGTTTGATTAAGCACTGTCCAAATGAATATAAGTGCTCCTCGTTTCCGTCTGTATTCAGCCGAATGCAAATTCAATAATTTAAGTCGCGTTTCGTATGGATAATTTGATAGTCCCAGGACGAGTTTTGTTGCTCTGCGCTGTGGAGTTTCTAATAGCAGAATATCTTTTTTCAACCAAGGATCCCATGCCGGTATAGCATATTCAACATGAGGACGGATGTACGTTGAAATCAATTTGCAGGCAATATTGATTCACGCTGCTAGCAGACATAACCGAAGCTTTTTCGAGTTTTAATATGATTGGTAATTTAGATTTTTCCATTCAAATATAACGTTTCACTGTTAATCGTTAATTGTATTCTAAAATTGTGTGTTAATTTTACTTGCTTCATCAGTTATCGAGCGACATACAATTGGTCAAGGATGGATTGATAAGGCAAATTTTGTAAAGTACCCATGGAAACCAGATTGTAATCCTATTGACTCCCGTTGGATGATAAAAATAATCGAGTTACACCACGAACACATGATTATCGAACTAATCACAACGTATTCTGTGAGTTTACAGTCCGAATTTTAATCGATCTAGGGCTTTGTTGATTTGGTCTTAGATGATTATAGATAATACAACAAAATCAAGCTGCAACAATTTAAGCTAATAAGCGTCATCTTGCGGTAGATAGCGACGGGTGGACTTTCTTTTAGACCATAGTGTGAAGGACATTGCTGGTTTAATCTGTCTCGTCAATTATTTGTAGTCTACCTTTTCCAGTGACCGGGATATTCCATTGCAATGTACTTTTTCGAAATGAATCAAATATTTGATTTCATTTGTAGTTCTACTGAATATCCGGAATTATTTATTAGCATAAGAACTTGTGTAATCAATCCATCTTGGTTCATTGGGAAGCATAAAAGAGTTTGGCCTTCTGTCGTTCGTTTCATTTTTAGCTGAGCATTTCACAATCGCGGAAGAAAAAATATATTTTTTCATGATTATGATTCCCCGATCGGTCACGAAAATTTTCCACTACATTGATGACTCTTATGAACCACGTATTCGCAAATTGGTCAGTGAGTTGGTACGAACAGCCGAAGTAGAAGCCAGTTGAACGAATCATCGTGTCTTTAACCTCAGATGTCAACTGAACAAAGTCATATGAAGGAATCTGGTGGTCACACCTACAGATAATTCACGCAATCCCAGGAACACTACCGAAAACGCATCCAAATTGTTTATAAAACACAGGGCCAAGAAAAACCTGATAAACGCGAGATCGAAAGCTTCCAGGTTGAAGTCCGAATTGCGAGCGGAGTTATGTGATGTGGAGTTCTGCGAAATCTGTGGAAAACACGCTGAGGTCTTAGCAACACAGACAGTGCAAATTAAAGAAAATAAAAAACGTAAGTCTGTTACTCTTTTAATATCGAGGGATAAATGTAATTCTACTAGTTCTTTTGATAACAGTGCTAAACATTATTCTCAAGTAACTAACTTATCAGATAAGCCGCTCTCTCAGACCAAACAATGATTGTTGGAAAGAGGCGTAAAATTCGCACTAAGTACAAAGGTTTTAAAACCCGAAGATTTCATTTCCTGCGTAGAATCTATCTTAAATCTGCTAAAGGAAATTCAGGCAGATGCACTACGCAACTGTATAGCCAGTATTATCAAGAAACAACAGCCAGAAAGGAGTAACCTCACGCAAGATGAACAACGAACACATCTTAACCCGCGGAAAGAATAGTGATCACTAGTACCGATAAAAGCAAGCAACAGTAATACTCACATAAAGTGATTATAGAAATAAGGTTGAATCACACTTTGGTGTATATCTGTATGTTCTCTTTCTGATCGTACAAGAATTCCTTCGATTTCAACCTTTATCACAATTTTCTGTGTTATTATACATGAATAATAACGCTTTCTGACAAATTTTATATTGCATAATTAGCGTGAGGTAAAAAAAGCAAGCGGAATATAATAGGGTTACAGCAATCTCATATCGATAAATGACAATAGGTCACTTTTCAAGGTCGCATTGGAAGCAAGTTGCATGCAACTAACAATAGCGTAAAGGCGGGTTTAATTAATGTGTTTCAACTCAGACACTTTGGTCGATACGTACCTCACGTAGTTCGCACGATAACTCTTTGCGTTCCGGTCACACATCTTGAACTGATAATGGCCAGAATAGCGATTTGTAACGCAAATACTGTTCCCACAATGGTAATGAAATAGGACCATTGACTACCAATCTTCCCGGTATAAACTAGCACTGCAATCAACAAACTGGCCGCTCCGAGATAGAGCAAGATGAACCGTGCGGTGAGATACCCAGCATTGACCACAAACGCATCCGAGCACAGCCCGATCAAATCCAGAAGGAACACAATTGCCAAGGCGATAATGCCGATTAATAACAATGCAATCACCGCAATGATCACATCCCGGTATTGACGTTGACAATGTTCGAACAGATTACCGCAGCTCCAATGTGAGGTTGCTAAACCGATCGCAACGAAACTGATTGCCAACCCAAGAAGAATCGTAGCCAAACGTCTTATTTCCAACATGGTTGATGCCCCGCGTCACTAAAATGGTTTACAACTTGTGTACGACTGTCCGAACCGGTGGAAAATCAATTATCCATGTGTCGCACAAACAGGCAGGTGCCAAGATGAACCGTGATTGGTTGATTTACCCCGTGTCCGAAAATTCGGGTAATCATTCCGTATTGCTATTGGCGGATTTAATCTGTCTGGTTCCCGTCCTATTCGCAATGTAGCCCAATCAATACCATCTTGCGCGAAATAAAAATTCGGACCAAAGTTGTGTGAAGCAATCTGTTTTAGGTGTTACGTCGAGAAAAAACGTGTACTTTAATCCATAATCGATTTAACGTTTGGGCTGCCCGAACGAACTTTGAAGCTTCATACGCAATGAGGAAAGGTGTTTTGCTATTCATAGCAAGCAATAGGAAATAGAATGTGAACCATTGTTGTGTATTTTAAATAGTTCCTTTTAAGATTCTAATCCATTCCGTACACAACAAACATGTAAACAAGATTATTCAAGGTATAAACTGATCAAAAACTCATTTTGACAGAAAGCAATCCTAAAAAACAATTTTAACCATTCCGAATAAAACCGACACGAACGGAATAAAAACTCCACATTTTCCGACATCCCACAAACGGTTTCTTGTTGTTAACACTCATAAAGTAGGGCTAGTAGGATTAGCATCTGTATGAATTGAAACAGTGCTTTACAATGTCCTACATTCAATAAACCAGTCTATGTGATAATAGTTTCCCACCATTTTATAAACATTGGTACACGAATTTAGATAGTGTGTGTGTCTGTGTGTGAAAAGCGCTATTGTTGGATGGCTATGTATATGAAATATCATGTGAAAACTTGAACGGTCTCAGCAACTGGTTTCAATATGTTCGGACCGATTGTGTATTCATAATGCGAAGAGACTCAAATACAATCAGTTCAAAAAAGGTTTTGGGTAACGTTTCGTTTCTGACACACAAGCTTAATAAGACTAAGGGTGTTAGTACGAACAGAGATCAAGCTTAAAGTTTATTCACCTGACCAATCCTAACCTGAGGAGGTTGAGAAAAATGCTGATAAGAATGTCACAATCTAGCGTCCGGTTCTGCGTCGGAAAAACTTTAGCGTGTGTGTGACCACTGTTGTACTCACTGATTACGTAATTGAGCTAATCTGTCAGTAGATGTCATTTATACCTGCCAGGACCAAAACAATTCAGGAATTATACGGCATGTAGGTGTGGTGGTGCGTCAGTTGATATTGAGCGCGCCCGTCTATATTAACGAACCCACCATGGACTGTGCAGTTCTTGACCACCTTAGGATTGGTCAGATGAATGGAATTTAAGCTTGATCCCTGTCCTGACTATCACCTTTGATCTGACGAAGCTTCTGACTCAGAATAGAAACCTTAGCAATAAACAGTTTCCATCGATTTATTACAAACTCACTTTTTTCATGATTATGATTCCCCGATCGGTCAAGAACACTTTTTATTAAAAGGTCCATATTTATACGTGATATGACACTTTTAAGGCTCCTTAAAGACTGCTCAGTGGGAAGGTAATAAACAGAAGTAGCGGTGAAATGCTACTTCGTCATGTTCCCTGTCCTGACTAGCATTCTTAATCGGAAAAACCGTTTGTGCCAGAAGTGAAACGTGAACCCACACCTGCTCTAACTGATTGTGTTCAAACCTTTTTGCAAGTCTCCTTTTGATTATGGCTGGTTTTGCATGTAGATCCATGGCTTTGATGACCACTGATAGATTTGCTTCTTTAGGGTGATATCCTTTATGCACTGTAAAGAACAAGCTTGCAAAGAATATCCCATGTCTCGCCTCAGGTAGGTATTGTATATATGGAGTAACTTTTGAACAAAATATTTCCCCAAATACTTGTTTGGTTAGGTTTAAAATACACAATGTATTCGTTTTAATTGAGTTTTCCGGGCCATGACATATTCATATAAGTATAGCAAGTTAATAACCCGAAGATTTACTGTAATTAAAAACCTTTAACGTAAAAATGGGTTTTGATCACACTTCAGACACTATCATAACAATTTCTTTCAAAACGTAAAATACAACTTTAACTTTTCTGTATATTCTGTTAACGTTTGAAGGAATCCACGTATTGAAGTCCTGCATACTCAACACCCGTATTGATTGTATACGTACACAAGAGCGGAATAGAGACTGCATCAAATATTTGCGCTAAAATGTATTCCGGGTGGGGTAAATAACTCCACTGTCTGGCACTTACATGACTTCTGGTGTGCACTACGTACAAGTAAGCACGCCTATCGCTCACTAGACGTTGGTGACATCCGCACACAAACATAGCATTGAAATAATTAAAAATCCTGTATATCGTATGCTGCTCGTCAATGTTCATGATGAAATAGTGCTTGGAATACGGATTCATTGAAAACTGCGTACAATTTGCATCTCACAGGCAATACTACTGACGCTGATTAGTCCACTCAGATTACATTGAAACGTGTGGCCCATTCCTTACTCCAATGGTCACGGTTCCATTTACAGAACGAAATGGCCAAAGTGTTGTTTCTGATTACCATTCACATTTGTCGAAAAATAACCCATCACCACATAACTGTCGTGATTCCGGGTATCAGATTCAACCGAAGATTAATGGTAGTTGACGAAGATCATCCAATACCCCATGGTTACAAAAGAACATGACCTTGCTGCAACGGGTATACCACCGCGCTACAAAACTGGTCACCGGGCTATACAACAGGCCATACGAGGAGCGGATGGCAACACTAAACCTCTTTGACTTTTCGTACCGTCGTCTCAGGGGTGACTTGATCCTGCTTTTCAACATTCTGCATACAGTCCATCACCCACTTGAACACCTGTTTCATCGGCAAGAAGCACGTAGTAGCAGATCGCATGGATACAAGTTAATTATTCCGCACTCCAGATCAAATTGTCGAAGGTTTTTATTTGCTGTCAGAGTCTGTTTTCTATGGAACTCCCTGCCCACACATATCATTTGCGCAACAAGCCTGAACATGTTCAAGTCTGAACTTGACAAGTATATGTTGACCAAACCCAACCTTGCACCTGAATACACGTGCTGACTTTCCATGTGTATAAAACATTTGTGTTGTTTTTATGAATTCCCTATATTTTTAATCTGTGGTTACTGTAAAGTATTTACTTTTTGGACCATTAAAACTTTGAATTACTTTGAATTACTTTGAAATACTTTGGATTACCGTGTAACATTGTTAAATGGCATGGCCATAGGCGATGGGAGCATTTGCCCGTTGTCATCGCTATCGTTATTTAACAGTCAGGTTTCGTATCTTCGCTCTCCCAGCTTTTAGAGGACTCCTCACGCTGTGACACAACAGTGATCGGTCTAGAGCAAGTTATTCTTGATACGTGTGGGCAATGTCAAGAGCATTCATATCCCTTTTGTAAACATTTTCATACCACTAGTTCGGTCTTCTCAACGATCCGCATCCTGATTTTAACTTTCCATACAGCAGATCTTTTAAAATACGACCATTTTTAATTTTGTGTAGTGGGTGCTGTCATTTTAGAGTGAACACGTTCAGAAGATCAGCTTAAGATATCACATCTGCATTTGCCATTCGTCTATGTCGGTCAAAGGAGCCCTGCTTGTTGAGGGCTTGAAATGTACCACTTGGCAGGAAATCGACTGATCAATTCAGAGCGAAGTGACAATCGAGACAGACCGTATTCAAGTAATTCAAAGTTTTAATGGTCCAAAAAGTAAATACTTTACATTAACCACAGATTAAAAATATAGGGAATTCATAAAAACAACACAAATGTTTTATACACATGGAAAGTCAGCATGTGTATTCAGGTGCAAGGTTGGGTTTGGTCAACATATACTTGTGAAGTTCAGCCTTGAACATGTTCAGGCTTGTTGCACAAATGATATATGGGGGCAGGGAGTTCCATAGAAAACACACTCTGACAGCAAAGAAAAACCTTCGACAATTTGATCTGGAGTGTGGAATAATTAACTTGTATCCATGCGATCTGCTACCACGTGCTTCTTGCCGATGAAACAGGTGTTCAAGTGGGTGATCCACAGTATGCAGAATGTTGAAAAGCAGGATCAAGTCACCCCTGAGACGACGGTACGAAAAGTCAAAGAGGTTTAGTGTTGCAATCCGCTCCTCGTATGGCCTGTTGTAGAGCCCGGTCACCAGTTTTGTAGCGCGGTGGTATACCCGTTGCAGCAAGGTCATGTCCTTTTGTAACCATGGGGACCATGCTTGAACAGCATACTCCATTGTTGGTCTTATATAGGTGTTAATTATACGGGGGAGTATCTGCTTTGAGAAACGACCAAATATCCTTCTGAGCAATGCTAAGATTTGGCAGCACTTTTTGTATACAACAGAACAGTGCCGTGAAAACTTCAGGTTACTGCTAATCCATACGCCAGATCTTTCTCTTCATAACCCATTGAAAAGTTGCTGAGATCCAAGAGTAGGGGAAATTCGAAATTGATTTACAAGACGACGTTCACATTTTCAGTTTTAGGTGGGATTTGTGGATCGGCGTTGTGATTGTTTGTTTGCCTATATAAGATAGGCTTGTATTTTGTTATTTGTCTTGTGCGTAATAAACGCATTTGACCAATCCGACTTTTCTCTTGTGTTGTGGGATTCGTGGGTGAACGCAATTAGCGTTTGAAAGGTTGACCTCAGGGATGATTCGAGGCACAGTCTGTGTGTGAGACTTGATTATTTCTAGACCGATGAACCGTGAATGTGATAATTGGCGAGATGATCGCCACGTGCCACTTGTTGACCTGAAATAACCTGAAGAAACCATTTCGGGTTTTTTCTCCCCCACTCGCTACAATACTGATATCACAATAGTGTATTGACAGGAATCTGAAGCCAAAAGGTGTCCAGCATTTCTGGATATTCAAGTAAGATGAAGAAACCCCATATTCATCAGAAACCTGTGTCTATTGAAAGCATACGCAAACGGATAAAACATTGATATGTGACACAAACACTTTACCCTGTTCGAAAAAGCAGTAACCCATTGCAACTGTGATTGAATGAGAAGACTAGAGGCGGAATATTTTACAAAGTTCAACAGACGAATGGATACGTAAGAACAATCACAATACCTAACGATTTGAACCACACATAAAATCTGGGAAAATGTGTATAATCCCGAGAAATATGTTGAACATGTGTTCATGAATTCACGTAGCGGCCTGCGTGACGCTTTGTGTAGCAGTCGTTCAGTGATCTGGAAACAAACTCACGTGATATCGTAGAGAAAAACTTGTTAGCTATCTAGTTTCGATAAATTAAACGAAATTTATCATTTCATTCTCTCTCTCTCTCCCGTTCACTTGCAGTTAAACTTAAACAGGTTTCTTTATTTATTCTCTTTTGTATTTTAGCTCATGTTTGTACTCATCTGTTACAATCTGTGTACGCTTTTCACAAGGCATCGCGATAATAAGACGTTGTATTAAAACGTATTTATGTCCCAGTCCTATCTGAATTCACTCTATTCTTCTTGTGCTTGTTTAATCAATAGTATCCTCACAAACACTTCGCGCTCTGTCAACCACAAATTCATTACACCCCAATCTTCTTCTACTAATAATCGATCGGGTCCACGACAGTTGCTCCTCGGACAATTGCTCCCCGACAGTTGCTCCGCGACAATTGCTCCTCGGACAATTGCTCCTCGGACAGTTGCTCCTCGGACAGTTGCTTCTTGGACATTTGCTCCTTGCCCAATTGCTCCTTGACCAATTGCTCCTTGCCCTATTGCTCCTTGACCAATTGCTCTATGAATTTTAGATCACGATCAGATTGGTTAACATTGCGACGAAAATAATTCATACAAGTGAAGACAAGTATTTTTTCTTCTTTGAACATTTTAATAAAAATTGAATAAAATACTATAGATCACTTTAATAACAATAACAATAACTAAGCCATGTGTTTTTTAGTGTTGTTCACAAAATCCTGGTCTCATGTCTGATAACTGCACACAAAAAATATCACTGTTATAAAACATCTTCCAAACTACTGTCTTGATTGTCTTCTCCTTCTGCAACACAAGCCTACAAATTGTAGCAAAAGGCAATGCTCTTCAGTACACTCACGGTGTCCCGACCCTGCTGACCTTCAACAACACCTCTAAGAATGTAAGCATTTAAGAGTACGTTTTCCACGTCCTCCGCAGATTGCAGCGTTATTCTTAAAGGCGAGGATCATCCTTGTGAGGAGAATTCAGGTGGCGGTTTAATCGAACTACTGATGAAGTAGTAACTGCGGCCAAGCTCATCTGACTGCAGAGTTTATACCACTCAGCTAAGTCATGTTTTTGCTTAGCTTCAAACAGCATTTCCTGCGACTCGGTCACGTTTGTACATATAACGCTAAGGTTTACAACCGCGGATTTTGTTTTATAATGTGAGTCAGTCATTTTAGTAGCAGTGGTTTTTTGAGTTCTTTTTCGTTTCCGTTAAGTCGAGGAGTCACTGATCCCAACGAACGCCTCCCCGTTTTAGTCACCATCTGCGCGGTTATCTGGGCAAATGTTGGCCTGCTCGAGTATAATGGATTATCTACCGGCTCTTCGGCAGTAACGACGGGTAACGACGGTGTCTTTATGACATTTATTATCAGTTCATTTAGTTTTTTGTATACTGGATTCCATTCCATTTAGACGCGTCTCAATATCATATTCAGGGGTCTTCGTTGCCGAGTAAACAAGTAAACAAGTGAACTGAGTTCAAGCTCAAACCAGCAAGAGTGACCCCACTGTTGATTTTTATGTGTGTGAACGAAAGCGAAAAGACCACTGTTCTGGGCGACTCCATCTCCGTGGAACTGAGTTCAAGTGAACTCAGTTCACTTGTACAAGGAGCAATTGGTAAAGGAGCAATTGGTCAAGGAGCAAATGTCCAAGGAGCAACTGTCCGAGGAGCAACTGTCCGAGGAGCAATTGTCAGAGGAGCAATTGTCGCGGAGCAACTGTCGGGGAGCAATTGTCAAGGAGCAACTGTCGGTACCCCTAATCGATCAAGACATATAATATCGACATCTAGATCATCACAATATCAGATATCCTTCATCCACTTTGCATGAAATCATTTCTGTAAAACAGGACTTAGACATTGAACAATTGAAAGCGCATTCTCAGTGTTATATTCCGTTATCTACGAGATTTTATTCCGTATTTTGGTAACTGTTATGATGTATGGGTCGTCAATGTTGCAACAGAGACAGTCGTTGCGTTCTATCAATCTATGCGTTTTCTTAACCCAACAGTCAGGAAAACAAAACAAGACCGGAATGGAACGTTGATCGGGAGTGCAAGCGCCCAGTGTGTGCCTTCCGATTGCCATATAATGGCAACAACAGAGTGAACGTGTGAGGGTACACACATAATCGTGAGAAAGTTTATGGTGGGAACGACGGAAGTTGGTTGTCATGGGCGAGTCAGACAAATAGAATTTAGTGAGTGGCCAAGTTACAACATGGCTTACCCGTCAAACATTTCTCACCGTTGCAAACGATGGTCGATCAGGCAAACCGGCTTGTTTTTTTCGTTAGGAGGGTGCCCTCCTAGCAATAACAAAGATTTACATTGAGCTGTAATTTTCAATATTTTCGAATAAAACTTTGAAGTATATTTTTTCTTCCTCAGTGTAATTTGTGTACATGAAGCTCCTTAAAGTAGGACTACTTAAAAACACTTTCTACAAGAACGTTTAAAGTTAGGCGAACACAAATACGGGGAATATTTCAATATGTTCTGCCCAAAAATATCAGCAGAAGGGTAAAACAACTTTGAAGACGCAAGTGATTCAAGGTGTTATCTGGATGAAATTCATGGCTAGATGAGCCATCAATTTTTTACGCATTCATGGTCGGCTGAACAAAAAACATATGTCCAAGTTAATTTTTCAAGCATACTTGCTAGACCATAAATCTTTCGATTACTGTTCCAAGTAAAACAGACACAGACACAATAAAATACCTTCTACAGGTTAGGCGGAAATGGGGTACCACCAGTGCATATTCATGGGTCCGATAATTCCTCGTATCCCTTCTACTCATAAATTTAGTGAACTCTCGGCTATATTCACTTTATTTATTTCATTAGTGCTAAGTGTTTATGGCGAAATAGTTAGTCAACAAATTTGACACTGTAATCAACTCGTGTATATCAGCAAATTTCAGCAGTCGTTATAGCGGTACGGTAAGAAAGTTAACACTACTCTTGCCAACCAATCTATCGATGTCCGAAAAACACATATTCCTTCAGTACAAGGTTTTCACATGAATAGACAAATGATTTACCATGGCAAATCAAAATGGATCATCGGTAATATTTCTCGACGAAATGCTGAACAGTTAAAACTCGTGTTACGGGGCACCAATAAAATTTCATAAGTAACCAATTTATTTCTTTTTATGTTTTATTCAAAAATCGAAATCCGTTTCCACAGTACCTCGTGGAGCATCCAGCGAAAATTCAAATAACCGGGCGTCCCACTCGCCGCTTCGACCCGCATGCAAAACGAGCGTTCAACGAGGTGATAACCGCTATTTGTATGACCAGCACGCAACCAATCACGGTAAGGAAATATGACCAGGCATAGTTCTTCTTGGCCGTGAATAACATAACTCCAATGAACACCAACGCAGTCCCCGTATACAACAAAACAAATCGACTGATAACATACGACCTGTGGGCTGTCAATGCTTCATTACGTAATCCAATCAAATCCACCAGAAAGACCACGGCGAAGCACAAAAGACCGAAAATCGATAGAGCGATTACCACTTGTATGGACTCTTTGTCATATTGCTGACATTCGTGGAACAATGATCCACAACCCCATATTGGTGTTGTGATTCCGAGAAGCAGAGTAGCCAAAGAGATTCCAAGAAAGATTAGTGTTATATACCGAAGATCAACCATTTCCGTGGACCATAGTTAAATGGAGTGGTCACATAAGAATATTAACCAGATGCGGGTGATGAGTGTGCAACGAATCAGAAGACAGCAACACAATCGAATGATGCCTGAACAATTGTGCTTGTGTGTGTTTGTCTTGGAGTAGTGACACTGGTGCATATAAGACCAACACCAAAAACTAGGTAAAAATCAATTAGAACTATAACCAATCTTGGTGAGAAATTCTGACACAAAATAGCTTGTTTAAAAAAAATGGTAACTATTAAAAGTGGATTTATTAGCTTATGTGGAGGTGAATCAGCAATGTTGATGATTTGTTTGCTAGAAAACCACCTGGGTGCTTTGTAAAACTGGTCATCAGAAAACAATCTATCATTGAATATGCAACTGTCTAAGATCACGTAGATCATTCGCGATCCTGATTGTTCCTACTCATACAAACTTGGGGACACCGTGGAAGAAAATACCGGGATGTCTGGAAAACGGTCTACAATGTGAAGCCATTTACAAACGCGAGTCTCATCTGCTCGGTATGTTGCGGTGGATATTTTGACGTTTTCCCCGGGTTGTTTTCCTCTCTTGATGAACACTTATATACACCCGGTTCTAGACTATTCTGCCAAAGACTGGAAACCATGGCTCCAGAAGGATGTTTTGCTTCTAAGCTAGTCAATGGTTTTGAAAATACACCTTACGTTGAGCGAATCAGATGTCTGGATCTGTGGACACATGTACGAAGGAGAATGCGAGGCCATCCTGTCCCGGCATGGGAAAATCCTTACTACTGTTTCCCAAATCCTGGATAAATTATTCCACCTTCGATCTTCCAGCAAAATCCGTGATTACGGATGCAAGTTGGAAGCACCAGACTCCAAATGGAACTGCCAAGGGTATTTTTATTCGGCGCGTGTTTTGTTTAGAAGTGCCTACTTACCGATTTGGTAAATTAAAACAGTTTGGCTTTATTCAAAACGACATTTGAGGAATAAATGCGAGCTAATCCTAGTTTTCCCCGTCAACTATTAATGATCTATTTCTGTCATGGGTAACATTCATCTTATTCATATGCATATATATATATATATATAT
>JACCGJ010010066.1:0-27602 GCA_013407085.1 Atriophallophorus winterbourni
ATGCTTACTATCTTCCCCTTCGCAGCAGTATATTAATTCAATCATCTTCCCTGTCACAAGTAAAATGCCCTCCGATCCCACACAAGGAGATGTGACCGACACGCGTTCTTACCGATTGTCTCCCACGCGTCACAATTCGAAGTGGTTCCTTTCCGGTGAATGGTTTCGACGAGACTCTTCGACCGAAGCCAGTTTAACGTCGGCACCATCTTCACCCGTGCACCGTCGGGGAGGTTATTTTAAGCTGTTTAGTGGCTATAAGCAAATGAAATCTGCCGTACGCGAAGCGGGTGGCGGGAAATCCGGTACGTATACTCGCCTTTCTCATGCTTAAAATGGGTTTTAATAACAACACTTGTTGTGCCAAAAAGCTTCCGATTTTGATTAAAAATCGACGTATTCAGTGATAGCAATTTTTGGTAGTTGAGAGTGCCATAGTGATTCATCCGAGAACCGTTAACTCAGATATGTTTATTTGGAAATTTGGCTGACGACTGCGTGTTGTATATTTGAAAACAACTTCAACGATCCACCGCATTTTTTATCACCAACGTATACTAATTGCTGGTCATTTTCATTTTATTAGTACGCGCGCAGAATAGTTTTCACTTTTCTTGTTTTTCTGTTATTTAGCCATAGTTTAACGGCATGCAAGTATTGGTAGACTGCATCGTTTTGCCAATGATTTATGTGTTCGGAGGAGCCTAGCCCATCTCAGATTTAATGTAAACTGACTCTTGGCTCCATTTCCCTACCATTTCGCATACAGCGTTGATCATGTGGAATCTTCCAGTCAACTTAATGCACTCGAATGTGCGAATGAAATATCGTTGTTCTTGGCATACTGTTATGGATGTTTGATTCTCACCTTGTGATATCCGGTTTCGAATCTGTTGCGGAAGTTGTAAGGTAGGTGTTGCCGCGCGATACGTGAACAGCTTATGTGTACCCGGTTCAGTCTTATAGTTTGATCTCTCTAAGAATCGGTGAATTTCAAATACATCGGTTTTAAATTCATGAGATTCTCATGAAGTAGAGAGATAGCCCGCGTATTCTGCTCCTGGATGAACATCTCGTGTGTTTTTCAACGAATATGTAATCATTTTCGCGTTATCGAAGCTTTAAATTCAACGCTAAAAATTATATAATTAATTTAAAAAAATATTAGTTTACAATTTCCATTGTTTTAATACTCTTCGAAGTCAATCCTGTCCTCTCCACTTCATATTCAACCCGAAAACGGTAGTTGATTGTAATGGGCACAACAAGAAAATATTCAAAATACAGTATTTACTATACATTGGTTATTTCCAAACAGCCATTTATTTACCTACTATTTTTATAGCCAAGAAACATTTGGTCAGTCTTGTCGCGGATGTGGAACCTGAGGAATTTCTCGAACCGTTGATACAGCTCCTCGTGCGGCAAATTCCTTCAGCTAGTCAAGAAACTGTCATTTTCAACCCGGTCGGCCTGATGGGGTTACCCGCCGAGTCGAAAACACAACTGCAATCGGTGATCGCAGCGAACGTGTCCTGGTGGCATAGAGAAATGCGTCACTTGTGTTTACAACTAATCTCGTTCATCCTAAATCCCAATCGAAATCGGCCAGGTGAGTAGTGTCTATCCGCCGGCCACGGTCACTACAAACGTTAGTGTGCATGGTATGGTATGAAATCACAAGCCTAGATCCAGACAAGGTGCCGTACGTGGGCTAAAATACTTCCAGGTTGCCCAGGCCTGGACAGATATAAGTGGCAATAGAAACGGCTGTGAGACTTCAGCGTATTTACACATGCAACTCAATACGGGTGTCAAATCAAGTTTGCACGGTGTTCGCTGCACCGCATAGAAGTGCTTCACGATTGCACGCCCTTGTTTGGATCGAATCGCAATTTAAATCTTTCGCAAAAATGAAACGCAATCATTTATGGTAAGTTTTGTTTGTTAATCTAAGCTAAACCCGAAAGTAGGGGAACTTGCTCGAAGCACCCATGTTTCTGGGAACTCTTGGTAACAGCTATGCAATCTGAATAGCATAATGGAATTATTGGTATGAAAGCACAAGCCTGATCCAGGCAAAGTACCGCACAATCACAGACTGCACGTGGGCCAAGATACTGTCAGGTTGCCCAGGCCTAGATGGATATCAGGAAGAAAAAAGAACAGGAAATGGTAGTGACATCCCAGCCTGTTTCAGCATGCGGACTGCGGTCTAAAAATTCTATCAGCCTACAGTTCAAGAAATTGATAGGACCACCTTGAGTAACTCACTCCAAGTTGCACTATGTGCAACTGCCAATGAAATGCGGAAGAAGATAACAGGGATTATGCGGGCCGCCGCAATATCAGGCTATGAGACTACACAATCGACCCCAAAGTCCTACTGGATTTCATAGCGCTCTATAGAAATTATTCACCAGCAACGCCAAACACTTTCTGACACTGGATACAATACACAGCCCAGACGCGTATGGAATAAACTTAAACGGAGCTTAAGACTAGATAGAGAAAAGTGGTGGCTAAATAAGATCGAACAAACGGAAATAGCAAATAATGCTGGTAACGTGCGAAAACTCTTACAACTTATTCGATCGACGGGTCCTACGAACAAAGGAGTGAGTGAGATTTTCGTTGAGATAGACGGTACTCTTATCGCTAATAAGAATCGCCGCCTCTCACACTGGGCCGAACATTTTGAAGAGCAATTCAGCTGGTCTCCTGCAACAAAATCTTTCCCTCATTTGAAGCAGTGTGATCCTTGGCCTGTTAGCGTAGATCCCCTAGTGATTTAGAAATTAACGCATGTATCGAATCTATGAAACTATTCAGAGATGATGGCCCTGATGACATACCGCCTGTTTCGTTCAAAGAAAGTTGTCAAGTCCTAATCAGCGCATTAGGCGATATCCACCCTGAAGTGTGGTTGTCAGAATCCGTCCCTCCAAGTTGGGGCGAATCGGTTATCATACCTATATTCAAAAAAGGTGTGCAAAGCTCTTGCTCTAATCACCGTGGGATAAGTCTTACTCCCATCATTACGAGATTATTAGCGTCTTCGGAGATTAACATCGCATAGAGAATCAAAGACCAGAAAGCAGCAAGCTTGGTTCCGCCCTGGCAGAGGCTGTGTTGACCACATTTTTACTCTTTTTTACGACAGATCTTAGAACTGGGGCACACTTATCGTCAACTGACGATAAACATCTTTTTAGACTTGAAAGAAGCGTTTGATACAGTCTCTTGCTGTGCAAAGGCGTTCAACAAAAGTATGTCAACATACTGCGTACACTTTTAGCTCATCCATCTCGATGCATTAGGGTTTACAACGACCTTTCAACCAAATTACCTACCACAAGTGACGTTCTACAAAAATGTTCGATTTCCCAGTTTCTGTTCAATTTTGTAATTGATGCCATCATGGAATTATGCAACGAAGGATCCGCAGCTTCCAGATTTCACAAATTGCCAGGCGGCAAGCTTCTTTACTTGGACTATGCTGATGATATATTTCTGCTCTTCGACTCGTACACAGATGCACAGGCGATACTGAACAAGCTAGATAGTATTGTGCCAGCATTTGGAATGTGTTTTGCACCCTCTAATTGCAGTGTCCTGCTGTAGGACATCGACTTAGCAAACAATTTATTACTTGACAACCAGGCGCTTGAAATTGTAGATCGTTTTACGTATCAAGGTAGTTGTATCAATAATTCTGCATCGTTAGATGACGAGGTCTCGGCAAGCATTTCTAAAGCGACCGTAGCATTCCGCAACCTTGGTCACCTCTGGCGTCAGAAAGGACTGTCTCTGTTACTCAATGGTAGAGTCTACAAAGCGACAGTTCGGGCTCTATTGTTGTATGGGTGCGAAACTTGGATCTTACGTAAAGAACACATTCAGCGTCTCCAAGTATTTGGCAAATGATGTCCCCGCAACATTTATGGAGTTAGCTGTTACCATCACATACACAACTATGCTCTCCAATATAAGTTGTTCGTTAGTAATGTTGATATAAAGAAGTAGATCAACGTGCATAAGTTACGCTGGTTGCGTCACGTTTTACGGATGCCGGACCACCGACTTCCGAAACGGATTCTTTTTGCGATGCCACATCCCGATTTGCGTAAATCTCGTGGTGGTCGAACCGTCACGTGGCATAGGCAGTTAAAACCCTTACTAGTAACCTTTCCAAAGTCTGCGCAGCACGTCTTCCAGGCTGGTGTCCCCGCGATTAGATATCGCAATGGTTAGTTACGCTTCAGGGTTTGTCCCGAAACCGTGTTCAATGGTGGTCTTGCACTAAGCATCTTCTTGGAGTGTTTGCTTAACCTTGTATGTTGAAAAGTTGACGAGAAAAGCTTGTTATGATGCATGGCAGTGACAGCCTCAAAGAAGCTGTCATGCTGATGTCGCTTTATTCGTTCACGAAACTTCAATGAATGCATTTTCCATTCGAGGTGTAGGCACCTCATCCCAGTTTGTTTGTGTTTATCTTCTATAGAATACGTAGCTATTTAAGTCCCATCCTTAAGGATTTTACTTTTTCATGGTTGTGTAGCATTCGGTACATGCTACCGGTGTAATGCTGCCTGTGGTGAAGATGACGTTGTTATTCTAAACTTGATTCAGGAAAACCTGTACAAGCGGTGACTAGTCCACGTATCAGTGTTCAGCTCAACAACTTTACCCAAATAGCATATCATTTCTAGCCCTCAAATTAAAACATTCTTGCGGCATCAAATTGATTCTGGGGAAAACATGGAGAGCAACTAGCGATGTTGTATTTTTAGCATGCTCGATCTAAACTCGTTTTACTATCAATCATCGGTTGTTTATTTATTTGTATACTGTCTACTACCAAATTTATAGTAGTTAAACTTAACTTAAAAAGTAAACATATGAATTCAAGATTTGCGACCAATAAGCACATCGCTGCACGGAACTTTAGGATATACACATCAAATTCCAATAAATTAAACTTTCAGATTTAGATTCAGATGTTGTGCTAAGAGAATCAAACTAATATCGCCTATGTAATAATGTGTAAATCGTTGGCGGAAATTTTTCATTTTGCAAGATGTATTCTCGAGAATCAGTACACAGATTCCGAAATAGTTCTGGAGTTTTGTTCGAAATTCGGTGCACTTTGTGGTTAGTTAAGGTTTGTTGGTAGACGGTTCATGCGAATACAGACAATTGTCAGTGTGCGTGCATAACAATAGGCCATGCCATCATCATAAGGGACATCAGTACACCATTTGCAACTCAAAAGCCTCCAATTAATCATTAACAACGGTCTTTTCTTACGCCAGAGTTGACCTACATTGCGGTATGTTATCTTCACCATAAAATGACACGCCGAATCGTCACCCGGCGATGTCTATTTAATGATACCACTCCCAAAATTTCACAGTTTTAAGCGATTGGTTTTCGATTAATAGAATGTTGCTATGTTTAATCGATCTCGTGCTGCAGAATGCCTGGCATTGGCATGGCTTTATCTTTCTGTGAAGCGTTTGGCTAAACTGGCAGCTTAAATTCACAGTTCGAATCGAATCACACATTTTTAGAGTTTTCCACATGCTAACAGGTTTCACCCGCTGAATATCACTTGCATCATTTGTAACCGCAATTGGGTTCCGTTGCAAAGCTAACTAGCTTCATTATCACCATTATTTTAGCATAATGTTTTATCTATACCAGGCTAATCCAGCGAATTGTGTTATACGAGAATGTCAGATTGTATAGTTTCTATGGGTTTTATCCTTTCACTTAGTGATCTAGATTTGTATGAAAAATATTATTCAGTTCACTCGTGTTTTCCCTGTTTTTTTCCAGCTTCGGGGTCAAAATGTGGTGCTTGGTCTGGTTATCTGCTTCCCGAGCACATCATGACGTCCACACTGATCCACGACCTGCTTTCTGCTTTGGTTGAAGCAGCTCTACTCAGTGCCGGTGTGACGGAGGTGCTTCACTCTTATTCTTCCACTTCGACGCACGGCCTACGGAAGCAATTGGAGCAGTTAGCCACCTACCAGCCGAACAAAGATAGTCGCGCTGGCGTTGCGGGGCTGATTGAGGTGACGTGTGACACGGGATCCAATGCAAACGCCCTAATGTATCAAGATGTAGAGGTAACCATACTCTATTCTCACTTGGAAAGCGGCTTTACCTTGTGTTTTGTGTGTGTCTCTCTCTAGGTTGCTCTACCGCAACATAATTGACGATTAAGAGACCGTTGTTAACAATAAAGTTTTGATATATACAAATTTGAGTATGCGCAAGCATCCAGATTTATTCGTTGCACGGAATCCTTGTCTTATTAACATGCCCCTTACTATTTCATTCACTAGAATAGTTAAACATTGGTCGTTCTAAACGTAATACTGTGCTATTCTGATAAGCGCATAATCACCACGTGTCCATTTGGTATTATGTTTATACCGATTTCTTCACATGATGAGAGTGAAGCAAAGCCTAAACTACGAATAGACTTGCAACACATGCATTTGGCGGCACGATGTCGCGTATCCGGCAATCGTCAACTTAAAATCAATGTCACCTTGTAGCGGATTTATTTCATCAGGTGGTACGCTCCGTACATTTTAGATATCTGATGACGGCAAACCGGTTGTAGTGTGTGTAAGTGCAGGGGTTGTGAGCACTCATAAACTGGTCATTTCCACAGATTTGATTGGTTGACTTTGATCCACTTTGTGAATCTGTTGCCTCAATGTTGGATGTGCCACTCTGATTAATAGTGATACTCAAGCATAGATTTTGTTTACTTTCGTTGTTTCAAAGCTTACTGAAGCTAATCTTACGGTCAGTAACCGGCTACAGAGTGTAAGTGCAGGGTGTGTGTGCACTCCTTGAAGTGCTGTTGTTTTATTTCATTTTTCTGTCGATTTCTTTATAAATGACAGAGATTGTTAACCTCATTTTGGCATCTGCGACAATAATAGCTTATCTCAAGTTTACCTTGTTTATTTTGTCATGCTCTCCAGCTTCCGTATTGAGTGAAATCAATCGTGTATGACATTCTCACGAAGCTATGTGCTATTCCGATTTTCGGTATACTATTCATGTGAAGTTTGTTCGGCAGTCGAAAATTACACTAATTTCGTCATACCCCATCTATTTCTCGTCTCCATTTGTGTGCATGCATGAAATATTGCTAACACTTCTCAATATGTATGACTGCACATTTTGTTACAATCGAAGATTTTCGCAGTTATCGTTTCTTGAAAAGATTGCTTACTTCTAAGCAGATAAATATAGTGCTTTACTAGCACGTTCAACTCATGAACATCCACATGCACTTACTAACGTAGCATCCTTCCACTCTGTTCCGTTAGGTATTGAAGCGGTTGCAATCTAGCTTTCCGTTCGATACTAATTTAATGTATTACGCTCTGCCACGCTCTGATTAAACCGTGTCACTGTCAACCTCGTTGCTACTTTTTTCGCCACTCGATAAACAATGCTTATTCACTCCCCTCACCCAGGTCGCTGTGCAGTGCATCCACTTGCTGATCCAGTGCGTCATCGCATATCCCACGCAATGTCTTGATATCTTCCTCTCCTTGGAGCAACTGGAGGAAAAATTACTAAGACTGCTAGTCTATTCGCCATCCCAAAGGTCAGTCACTGAATGCGTGTGTTGGTCTTGGTAAACTTCCACCGCGATCGTTCTCAGGAATGGTGTTCGTTATATTTTTATTTTATTGTCCGTCATTTACTAACGTTTTTATAAAGGGGATCATTAAACAGATGATTTATTGAGCTCATTTCAAGAAAATAGATTACCCGTTTGCTTCCAAACCATTGGTATTAACGTACTGCGTGAATGTGTTTGTTGATTAGTTAACTATCGTCCATGCGACGGTTAGATCAAACGATACAACCACATTCGGGTAGCGGAAGTGTGCTACCTTGACGTAATGAGTAATTACAAGATGATACTGCAGCGAATGTGGAGAAAGATTTATGCACATACACATTACAATATTTACCGCTCTGTTAAATTGTAAATTAAACATGGTTCTCGTTACTAGTTTTGGTTAACCACCTACAGCTTATATCATCTCTGTGCAGATGATGCTCCATATAAAGATCCGAAACCTGCCATGAAGCACGCTCGTGTATACGTTCATGTTATTGTATTCTTTCGTCCACGTGAAACTCGCCTCGACTTTCAGCCCTCGAGTTACGTAACTGCAGGGGTAAATGCGTTGCGTTGCTCACACGCCACAACAGGTTTCTGTCTGCTTGAATTCAATCAGCCTTAGTGAAATCTGGTTGCCTTCGAAGCCACTGTTCATTGGAAATTCTCATTCGCAGAAACCAATCGACCAAAGCCGTCACCTTATTCGGTTTACCACTAAAATCACGTCACCCGGTGAACTTTGGTTACTTACTTTACTTTTACTTTTGTGCGACTATCTCCTCCTGGAGAATAAGTCGGCTTCGTTGACGTCACCCACGCTCGGCGGTTAGAAGCGAGATCCGCGCATATTTTAAGCCAGGTCCTCTGGTTGCACTCGAAGCCACCCGGTATCCAGTTAAATCAGTAGCTTTGCTTTACTTGCAATTTAAGAATCAGTTCTACTTTAAAACTGTTTTAATCAATTCCTAATAACTCGTTAAATTCGAGCCAGAGATCATGAATCGGTTCCAGACATTTTAGATTTATCTCAATCACAATTTATCTTATTACTTTCATCACTTCGTGCACTGCTGTTGAAAAATTGGTGAAGCGTGTTTCCTGAAAATCGTGCCTGCAAGATGCAGTTGGGCAAGAATGCTCGAGACGGCGTTAGTTCACCCTTCGCATTCTCAAGTACCACGCAAATATACCTTATAATCCCAAACTTAAAACTTTTATTATGGGAAAATCAATCCGCTTAATCAAAACCAGTGAATATGCGTATACATAAACGAAATAAAAACATGAAGTATTTCAGTAGGGGCAATCGTAAGATGTATGGTTAAACATACAATCATCGAGCTTCGACGTGAACTTTTTACTAAATTCCGATCACATGATTTGTTACGGTAGCATTTTCAAATTGTCTTTAACGGTTCGTGGTTTATATTGCTTTGAAACAAACTCAAGATGATTGCATAGATGCAGAAAAACACAATATTGACCATGGGACTTGATTATTATTCACTCACTGCAAGCTATTTCCCGTTCATCATTTAACCATTTGCAATACGTCCTATTCACCACAAAACACGCAGTCATCTTGAGCACTTACCAAGGACACCTCCTTTTCTTTGAATCCTCGTTCCACAGGGTACGTACCGAACTGGCCAGACAGCTTGAGCATTTGAGCCTACTCAGTTCCTCGTATTTGCGATTCGGTGAAGTATGTGTCCGCTCGGATTTGGTTCCAAACGAGGTTTCCTGTCAGACCCACACACGCATCTTCGTGCCACAGTTGCTTCATTTCCTACTGAGAATCCTGTTCCACGCACATTTACCCTTTTACACCACACACATCGTGCTGCAATCTAGTGCTTCCTTATCGCTGCTTGGTACGTCTTCGGAATTCTTCCGTCTCCGAGCATTTATTCTTGGACAGACGCCTATTGGATTGTTGAGCGCTTGGTTTCAAACGGATCACGTGAAAGTTTTACAAGTAAATTGAGTTTATTGTTGCCTTCTGTCTAGCTATTGGTCCACAGTTTCCGAATCTTGCTTGCAATCTGAGCATTCTTATCAATACGCGAAAAAATGTACTTATATTTGAAAGTCTGCCCATATATATATATATATCGGTCAGCGGATGTTGATCGTTACTGCATACAAATGAAGCAATTACAGATATTCACTGCGTGCATGATCTCGCTTTGCAATTTGAGGCAAATTAGGATTGGTCAGGTAAACACAATTTAAACATGAATTCTGTGTGTATTGACATTCTTGGTTTGACGGTGTTTCTGTAGTAGACTGACCGTTATTACGTGGCAGGCATGGAATAGGCATCACCATCCCACTTTCCATCAGCTTTCTCCTTTTTACTTCTTAACAGTCCTCATATCAAATTTCACTTTGTATGCCTTAATCTCTATGGGCAGATTGGAATTTTCACCTGTTAGGAGGGCACCCTCCCAATGAATAAAACAAGCCCGAGTAGCTGTTCGACCAAAGTTCGCAACGGAGAGAAATTGGTGTTTGGTAAGCCGTCTTGTACCTTGGCCACAAACCACATCTCCACGAAATTCAAATTGTCTGGAGTCAATCAACTTCCGTCGTTCCCACTATGTACTTTCTCACGATTATGGTGTACCATCACACGTTCACTCTGTGGTTGCCATATAAATACAAACCATGTCCACGGTCAAAACGTACACACTGAGCGCTTGGACCTTGGACTCCCGATCAACGGTCCATTCCGGTCTTGTTCTGTTTTCCTGGCTGTTAGGTTAAGGACAACGCATAGATTGATAGATCGCGTCGACAGTCTCTGCTGCAACACCGACGATTCATCCATCATAACATCACCATAGCGATCCGGCAACGACGTGTCGTTGATCAGTTTGTAGGATCCGTTCCGCCAATTCAACATTGATTACGTACAGCTAGATCGCACTGTCAATCATCCGCCGTCATAGTGATAGCGCACTGACTTTTGTGTTTTTTTAACTTGGTGTTAAATTCGGCTGCGTACGGGTCTGTACGCGTGGACATGTGATACGTTTTGCAGCACAAACTACTATCTGAGATTTTCTTTTCTTTTCAAACGTTGAGGGTGTGAATTTACTATAATAATCAGTATAAATAGCGGTGTCAAATCCGGATACGGGTTCACTACGCCAACGTAATATATTTATGCGCAGAAAAACGAAAAACACTGTATTTCCTCTGATAAATTTTAACGATGACACAGCGACATTGGTTCTTGCCTTATCCACAGTCGGAACTTGCGCGAAGTCATGTTTCACAATTCTATGCATTTGTTGCTCGCGCTTCTATTGAAACAGGAATGCGTTATTATTTTAAAAAATTCCCTTTTCTTTCATCTCTAGACCGAACTCACGTGGTTTCGTGATATGATCGAAGTGGAGTCTAACTTCGATAAATCCAAGCGCCATCTGACCGATTGTCTGTTGGCCGGACACTTGGAGTCGGCACGCGTATTGTGCGCACAACTGGTCGCCTGTGTAATCAGTCATGAAGCTTGTACCATAGCCACAGGCTCGCGGGTATTCGACGCACCCGGCAAAGTTGTCGGTATGAATGTGCTCCCAGATAGTCGGCGAGTCAATTTGCCCCCAGCACTTCTGGATCGACTGCGCGATTCTGACCTGGATGGTAACAAGGAAGCTGCTACCACAACTGGCGTACCAGTCGCATCCACCACAGCAGAGAACACGTATCCAATCCGAAAAGCTGTTGCCCTGGATGTAGCCTCAAGATGTATTGCATTAACCAGGGATTTTGTGTACTATTTGATAACCGACTGTTTGTTTCCAGCGGCTGCACATATTTTACGCGAGCAATCATCCAAAGACTTGCCCACACTGGCAGAAGCTCTAAAAGACTCGTTGATCAGCATGCGTTCAAGTGAACCAAATTTCCTACATACCGGACTTCTGCCGTTGCCGTCCGATTCCGAGAGTCGTTCTGTTTCCATAGGATTAAACGTTCAGACGGTAAAAATGCTCGAAAGCATGGGTTCGATGACTCGAAGAGCTGCTCTAACGTTCCTTCTGTTTGTCTCACAAACGGATGTTCAAAGTTTGGAACGAGTAAGTCAAACTGTCTGATAGAATTCTCAAAACACTATTTCCAGGAAATTATTTTAAAGTTTTGTAATTGATGCTCAATCCCTGATGAAGTTTGACATCACTGGTCACATTATTCGTGTTGGGAGGGTGCGTGCTCTCCGCAGATCCCTTCTCATGAAATGTCATGGGTGACGCCAGTGTTTTATTGTCTTGGAATTGGTCATATTTTTCTTCTCATAAATACGCGAACAAGACTGTTGTAAGTACTTTGCCAACTTCGTTTACACTGGATCCTATCAAGCTGGTGAAGATTTCTTGTCATTACTCCAATTAATATACGCATCTTCCCACTTGTGTAAACCGGTAGCATTGTGCACAGCAATACACAGAATTGAATCTCGAATATTTGACCGTTTTGTTCAGTTTATGATAACATGGCTATCCTGTGTGAGGTTTATCGATAAAAAGTTTCCTTGATTGAAACCCGTCATAGAATACGTAGATTTATTCACACGCAATCTGTGCAAACCTTCCATATAAATACATAAATTGTTGGATGGATGGGTGGGTGGTTGGGTGGGTGGATGGATGGATGGATGGATGAATGGATGGATAACCTGACTAAATTATTTACATCGTTACCACCTTACAAACATTGTTTCATTCCCGACTTTGATATTTCCCTCTATATTAAAACAGGTGGTGGATCTTCTTATCCTGTTGCATCATAGTGAACCACCTTCTTCTGATACGTTGGCATCCACGGCTTCGTCGACGTGTCTGACAAGCAATTTGGCCAGCCCTACCATGTTTTCTCTCAATAACTCCCCACGCGCTTTGTCTGTGTCGGGTGGCGACGAATCCAGAGATCATCCAAGAGACGTCAATCTGGTAAGCATCGGTTGTCCTATTATGCTTGTTGAATTTTAGCCTACACTCAACTAATTGCTAATCTTTTGTTGTCCACGCGATGGCAACCGTGCCTCGATAGACGGCTATCTTACCTCACCTTCGGTTATAACATGAGAAATTTTGACCATATTAATAAAATTAATTTTTCCACACGTGTGTGGGCACATATGATTGAACAGGTTTGTCGTACCAGCCTTATCCAAGCTTGACTTATTTACGATTTTGCCACTGTTTCAAGGCATGCGTATCCTGCTCATGCTGTCTCTACCTGATGAGTGCAAACACGAAACCTGCCGTGGAGTGTGTGTGCAATGGAAATGCATTCAAATGAGGATTAATGTTTCTTATACGTATTGCCAATTTTCGACTATTTTTTCTCATGAGTTAACCTGTTTTGATTTTTCTAATTCCGTTAACTATCACTATCTCCAAGTATATTTCAAATTCTCCGTAGATAATCACCGCTTTCTCAAAGTTGGGTTCACGGTTAACAACCCTATGTCTTGTGTTCGCTTTCTCCTTTATCGCGTGAATGGTGTTAAAACGATATTCTTCTATTTGAATTAAATTTCACATCAACATACAATTTGTCATCGCTGTTTACTTTAACAGTGTTTCTGAATTAATGCACCAGCTCTCGCCCTTCAGAACTATCTTGTGACAATCAAGCCTTGTTGTTTTGTTACCCGTTGTCGATGATTTTAAACAGTTTCTAACACGGTTGCTCGTCACACATTCCCTAGAACAGTGGTTCCCAACCGGTTATAGCAAGTTTTTGGTAACGTTTCGCTTCTGAACACAGAAGCTTCGTCAGACCCATGGTGTCGGTACGAACAGTGTTCAGGTTTAAATGGCATTTTGTTGACCAATCCTGAATTCTATAAGCTAGACAGGGGAAATCAAGACAATTGATCACACCCCCTTAAATGCTGTGTTCATCCCTATAACTGGTTCATTAAAACTTTATTTTCATGATTATGGACTCCCGGTCGGTCTCAAATATTTTCAAATACGGTGGTTCCCAATCTTTTATTGCCACACATCCCCAACTAGAAACTAGAAAGACAAGATAAATTATCACTTCAGGGACACATAATACACGGAATCATTGACAGTAAATCAGCAGAGAATGACAACACTTAATACAAGACAAAACATGGAAAAGCATCTCTCACCCCCAAGGTGTGAGAATGGAAGATGAATGGTTGCATTGACATGTTCATGTTAAACCTTTTACGCTTCTGAAACATTCCGATCCTCAATCTGTTTTGTTTCCACTTTGCAAATGTCTTAGTCTCGCCTCGTCTACGATATTCAACCGGCGCTTAAAGGTCGTTCTGAGAGTGGCTTCGTTGGACTACGGAATGGCGGGGCCACGTGTTACATGAATGCAGTGCTTCAACAATTGTTCATGCAACCTGGCTTGGCCGAAGCACTGTTGAGTATCACCGACGTCGGAAACTTGGACGAAACGAACATTCTCGTGCAAACTCAAAAGGTTAGTCGTGCTTTCAATGAGTACCACTTAGATTACATTTCATGGCTTGTAGAACCTAACCATCATGCGTCGATCTTGCCAGTTTTCTTGGAATAACGCCTGATGATTTAACGAATTCATAGTGTCGAGCGGGTTTGATGATTATAGTATACTCTGCGTTCCTACCATCATTATCATTTTATCGTGGCAGTGACGTCACTTTATTTATGCCTCAGTGCTTTGTGCTGTGCGGCTAACATCGTGCTAAATTGATTGGCCAGAGGTAGTGAGTTGCATGCTAAAACAGGCTGGAGTCTCACTACCATTTCCTGTTCTTTTTTCTTCCTCATATCTGTCTAGGCATGGGCAACCTGACAGTATCTTAGCCCATGTGCAGTCTCTGGCTGTGCGGCACTTTACCTGGATAAGGCTCGTGCTTTCATACTCATCATGCTATGCCTCATTACATGCCTGGAAATCTTGACAGATTTTCATCCTGCGTGTAGTCTTGGACAGTCTGCCAATTCGCGTTTCCATATTTATAGCATGAATCGCGCCGCAATATTCCCACATGGTTTTGTGTCATAACTGCATGTGAGTTTAAGGGGAATTGATAGTAAACTACTAATGTAATACCGCTAAATAAACTCCAACGTATTAGCGGCGATTTTATAGTGAAACGGTTCAACATTATCGCGGCCCATTTCACACAAACTTGCTTCTTCAAATATTTCCTCGCCTTTACACAATAAATTGGTTGCTTGCACCCAGCTTTTCGGCCACTTGCTTGAGTCCCAGCTTGAGTACTACGATCCATCGGGGTTTTGGAAGAGCTTCCGCCCTTGGGATTCCACTCAAGCGATCAATCCAAGAGAACAGCAAGATGCCTTTGATTTTTTCCAAGCGCTTATCGATCAACTTGATGAGGAACTGAAGGTGAGCTTTGGGGTTTTCACAGATAATATACCTTTTTCTTTTCGATAAATATAAAATTTAAGCGATACACTGTTTGGCAAACTTGGTTCTATGAACAAATTGCGCTTGTATGCCACTGTTGGGTAAGGTTGGTACGACCAACCTGTTCAATCACATGAGCCCCCACTCATGTAGACTGGGTTTAAAACCCATGACCATAAATATAAAACACATTTGCATGCATCTCTTTCACACAAAACACCCCATGCCCGGTTTCGTGCTGCTCGCAATGTATTTTTTGGTTCTATGAAATTTGATTGCCTAAACGATTGATTTGATGTTTAACTGATCAACTCTTTGTTCGCTTGAATGAATGATTGTTTGATTCTCAAATGCATTGAATGGTTTTGTTACCCGACATTCGAATGCATCTCTAACAACTCTTTTAACAGACATCATGGAAGAACGCGATATTGAAATATTAAGAGACACAATCCCAATTAACAAATTGCCATAACTTACTTAACAACGACCTGTTTTATTGTGGTTCAAATTCTCTTCTCTTACACATCACAACCGGTTTCTGGCTGTTTACCGTCATCCGACGGAGACAGTAAGATGAGGTTCAATGAGCTTTGAAACAGTCATCATCATCATCATGAAGCACAAGTCTGGAGCCAGACAAAGTGGTAAACAAAATTAGACTTTGAAGTCACTGGTAAATAGGTTTTTTTACCAAAAAACCACGATGTTCAAAGTGATTCCTGCCCGAGCGCTTCACGTTCTTTTATTTTTTCAAATTGTGTAGGCCGTAATTGCTGTCAATAAGTTTGCGACCTTCAGCGAATAAATGCCGGGTAAGCACACAGGTTTATTGGCAATCCCGAGTGCATGATGCGGCATTGTTGGGTGCGTTCTGTTTGCCCTCTACGACTGGCTGAACCTAATCTTACTCTTTCCACCAGATTTGGGGCGGACAGTGACAAACTAGAGGTTTAGTGTCCATACTAAATGAAACAATGCGGTATCGGACATTTTTCATTTTTTGATTTATGTATTTCGATTTTCACAGAAAGTCAAAAGGGAGCCATTCTTTCAAGCAATCTATCAAGGTATTTTCCTGGATACGAAGTTTTGCGATAAATGTGATCATCGGTGAGTTTGCGGCAACATTTTGCTGATTCTTGTTTCTCCCATGCAATTGCGAGTGTGCCGGTGTGTTGGTCTCAACGATTCAACAAACAATCCCGGTGAAGGCATGTTCATTTAACCATTCGCAGTTGTTACTTCACCTTCAGCTGCTTGTGTCCGACATTGGGCTGATCTTCTCTGGCGTTGAGCCACAAAAATGGTATGAATTTTCAGTGAAAAGATCATTGAATACTAGGTTAAACTGTTCGCTTCTAACACAGAGGCTTCGATAGATTACGGGTGATAGTCAGGACAAGGAAAACGACTAAGTAGCATTTCATCTACCACCATTCTGTTGAACCTGCCGGATCCAACGGATGGCACTCAGATTATCTTTACATTGTGAATACACGATCGGCACCAGACATATACCAATCAATGTTATATACTCTTTTTGAGCAACCTCAAATCGAATGCACTCAATAAGCCCATTAATAAGCGTACATTTTCTTGATCAAGCGTAGCGCTTTTTGCACAATTTTTTTGTTCAATCAATGATTTGTTTATTACAAAATCATGTTGTAAAACACACAAATAATACTTCGGAGCAGAAATTAAAATCTAAACCGGATGTCAGGCGATTACAAATGTCATGGTTTCGAAAAAGGTTTAGTCCGAGTGAGCTGTCATCTTCATGCAAATAGGCTTGGAAGCAATCGATTATGGCAATTTGTCGATGACGCATCGTCAGAGTAAGGGTACGAGAACGGACAGAAATCTAGGGTTCGTAGCAACGCTCATGGACCTCCGTGTGAGCTTTTTAGTAAGCAGACTGCGCTAAGTTTGTGATGGACAGACTATGATCAAATGACACTGTGCTGTGTAGCCGCAGTAGTTTTAAGTTCTGTTCTATGAGGCTGTAGCTACGCCCGTCCAAAAGCAGTTATAGTACGCTGCACGTTGAAAGGTCACATTGACATTGATTGCAAATCGCTACCAAATCTATCTGTCTTCTTGCGCTTACGATGTTTTCGTGTCGGGAATGGAAGGTTTTAACTTTATCGAAACATTAAATATTTTCAAATGCCGACAACTTTGGTTAAACAACGTCCCGTGTACAACATAACTATTACAACTGTTTCATCCTTCATATATTAATCAAAGTAGAGGTGGTATATACCGTTGATGCATACTCACGATGGCTAACATAATGTAATAAAATTCTTTTCAACAATTGTTGTTGTTATGTCCTACTTTGTAGAACGGGCCAAGCGTACTAAACTATTATTTGCGCAGAGTCTCTGCGGCTGAGATTTGAATTAATTATTTCAATTCACCTTTATGACGCTAACTCTTCACACTTCACAACATGCGCTGATATGTATTTGCATTTGAGCACCACGCAAAATTGGTATTACATGACCCTGAATCCTCCCTCTGAACCTGAAAGTAACCGCATGGGTCAATGTGGCAAAATATTTGACTGGGTTATTTTCTTGTCCCGAGGCACGATTATCGGTGTAACGTTCTTTTGCTTTGATTGTAGCCCTGTTTTGATACCCAATGCGAAGAACCCTGTCTCATCCAATTAAAATGTGAAATAGTTGCCATAGGAACTGTGCTAATGGTCCACATCACTTTCAGCATAGTTTTGTATCGTAGGTTTGATATTTACCCACTTAAACTTGCGTTGATGTCCATAATCAATTACGGCGATTTGCTGTGGCAATAACGCGCACAAAGCAACTGTTTTTCCTATTTACTCTGGCAGATACGATCGCGAGGAAGTGTTCAGCGCAATTAACTTGACTGTGCAATCGCACGATTTGCACGAGGCGTTGAATCAATTTGTACGGGAAGAAATCCTCGACGGGGACAATGCATACTTTTGTGAGCGTTGCCGTGTGATGCGGCGAGCGATCAAGCGCATGTCCGTACACACGCTCCCTCCGGTGCTATGTCTGCACTTGAAGCGATTCGATTTCGACTGGGATCGTCAAGTCCCGGTCAAGTTCTCCGACCGTTTCACTTTCCCCAGGTTACTCAATATGAAACCGTTCATGGCCGAGTCCGTGCAGGTATGTTTTATCTCCTACCAAGCCGTTTTAGCGGTTGACAATCTCATTGAAATTCAGTGATATCAATCATGCTTCTACTGTCATACTCGTCAGTGGTTTATTTTGAATGCTTTGTTTGGTCAACCGGCGACAGTTTAATGCTGCTTTTGTGGTTAAGTGCACAGCAAGACCTTGTTCTGGGACCAATTGGCATACGACTTTCATCGTATATACTTCCAAACAGTGTGTCAAAGAAAGCTTGTTGCAAAGTAGGTAAATTAACCTGGGATATATCGTTCATGATGAGGAAAATATACAAGAATTCAATTGCAATCTACCACGCTTAATAGTTTAGATACGTTTGCTGCTATACGTTAATGCCTACAATCCATGATTGTTTTAGACATTGCGAAACGCAAGAAGAATGTTAACTATCCTGTCAATTGCTGAAATTCGCATGAGCCCGGATGCACTGTATCCCCGTCTAACTCATTGCGAAACCCAACCTAACCTTATTAACTGCAACATGGCGTAAGATGTTTCGGTTGTTCGGCGTATTGTCGGGTTGAGATCAACGGAAACATTTCGATAAACACCGTGGAATGCAATGTCACCTACATGCGAGTTCAACGTGTCCCTTCATTTTCAAGCGACTTCATGGAGTCGTAGGCTAAGCTGATCATTTATGGATAGTTTGAATGCAAACCGATATAGCGCTGTTTCGGTCGCCTTCCATTTTGATATGCGACGTTCTAAACTTGATTCGAATATGATCAACGTATACGAATTTATTTTAATCTAATACTACTCATCTGCCAAAGTCAAGGATTTATGGCTAATAAAAGTTACCACTTTACACTTCAACAGGATGACGGTATGAATGAAAATATGAAAAGTTACCGTATATAACGAGTAGGGCTCACAAATGATGTTCCTTTGCATGTATAAGTCCAATTTCACTTTAAATATCGTCAGGCTAGTAGAGTCCGCCACATGTTAAGGTAGGGAATTTCAGAAAAATACTCGTGGCAAAAGGGCTCCGATAATTAATACAGGAACTTGGAATGTAGAGAGATAAAGTATGTCCAAGTGTCACCCTCTTAAAACAAGTGACTTAGTGGACGTCCTTCGGTAGACATAATTCTATGTACAAGAATAATATCGCGTCGTGTCCTCCTTTGAGTGAAGTCACGTAGACTCATACGACGCGGTCTTGCTGCTTACGGTATATTGCGAAGATCCATCACTAACTTTGTTGCTTTGTGATACATTTTATTGAAGAGAAAAATGTATTTTCGCATCCAAGGAGCCCAGACTTCTACCGTATACTCAATCATAGGGCGAAGGTAGACGTTTATATCCTTGATAACGTTACCAGCGAAAATCTTCTAAATATTCTTCGAAATATATTTAACACTGTACTGGTTTCTCTATAAACATCTTGACAGTGAACTGAGCTCTTTAGGTTTTAAGTGTTCCATACCCCAAGGTGTTCTTCAACCGAGCTCCATGCGAAGTTTTCAGTACCCAATCGGTATGTCTAAATAACATTATTTCCTAGGTGAAGCATCTTGCTTTTCCGTGTCTCATATGTCATATCATTCTTAGCAGCCCAATCGGACACGTTATCCAAATTCGTTTGCTGTTTCTCACAATCTTCTACAGAACTGATTCGCCTCCAAATTTTCAGATCATCCGTGAACAGTACCATTTTTGATGGTATGTGTAAGGGTAAATCGTTTATATATAAGAGAAAAAGGAGTGGGCCTACGACAGATCGTTGTGCCACTCCGCTGGTAGTTTTAGCCTTACTTGATTGCACTCCATTCACTATAACTGTTGTTGATTATCTGACAAGTAGTCGCACAATGCGGAAAGGAGTAGATCACACATTCCTAAACGCATCAGCTTTTGTAGAAGCAACTGGCGATTAACTCGGGCCAAAGTTTTAGCAATGTCCACGCAGCAAACGTGAATGCAGTTACCTCTATCCAACTCATTCGTCCACTGCTCAAAATTGATGGTCTGTTTTCTCTGAAATCCTATCCACGGATATGTTGTCACCGTTGTAAAGGTTGAAGACGCTGCTATTGATCAGCATCATAATGAAAATTCCTTACCAATGCCGAAATTTGTCCGCCTAAAGTACATTTTCATAGCAAATCACAGATTCGTCGAAATTCTAAAAGTATATTCTAGAACAAGGTTTCCACAGTTGGGGCGCGAGGTAATTTTTCAGTTTTATCTTGTATTGAATGTCATCATTCTCGGGTGATTCATTGTCAACTTTTCAGCGTATTATATGTTCGTGTAGTGATCATTTCTTTTGTGATTCTAATAAACAGTTCATATACCAATAAATTGGACTTTTTAATGTTACCTTTGTTCTAATAAACTTTCTCTGGATTTTTCAGATTACAATTTTAAAATTAGTAATTAACCCTTAATATTGTCAAAGAAAATAAAATAGAATGATAATCATTTCAAAGTAATGTGTTGCTCACATCCCCATCCCTTACACACCACTACCGGTTTCTGGCTTACAAGTATAATCTTGATAATCATTTCAGTTTGGTTTCACTTGAAGTGAGATAACTGGAGATCTGTAAAACCCTAATGACTAGTTTGTCATGTTGTTTACACAAACGCGAATTTGAAGAACACTTCAACAATCGATATTTTGGGGCGGGTTTTGCAGTAATGATGTTGACTACTTGAAAGCAAACAGGATGCGCTTTGGTTCACAAGGAATCCTTCCAGAATTAAGTTTTATCTGCCTACAGACCACTACTCATTGCATCAAACCTCGTGGCGTATAAAGTTGTCAAATCTAAGAAAGCATATACAACAACAGAAGAGGTGTTAAAGCCATGTGCATTGGAAATAACAAAAATCATTTCATGCACTATAAGGGGTGTGGGAACATATTAAAATATTTTAGCGGGTCCTGATCCTACTGTCCCTAGCTGATGAGTGCAAACAGCACGAAACCGGTCGTGGTGTGTGTGTGTGTGATGGAAATACATGCAAATGAGCTTTTTGTGTTGGTAGCCGCTGTTTTAGAGTATAATCCATGAGTGCTTTTATATCATAAATCTAACTGCCTTTTCTCTCCCGATTTGAGACTTTGCGAAATTCGTTCCCCTCTTTGACTATTGTGAATGTTTTTAAAAAAATATATAAAGAGGTAAATATTGCTTTTTACTACATTTCGTATAAATGATTACATTATTCAGTAAATGAGTTGCAGCCACCAAACTTCAATCTTTCCGATACTTTGCGTTCGATTTGCGGTATATTTTAATGGTAATTTACTCGTATTCATTCCTGTAAAAATACGAAGCGATTTCCTTTCTTATCGGCGCTAATCTATGCTGCTCGGTACATTGCGTCTAATATTTGAATAACTGCATATGCACTCGTTCTGCTAGTCTTAAATCACGACGCAGCTATCCGTGTTGTGACTTTGTTTTTGCAGAAGCTCCGCCCGGAAGCCTTTTTGTCCTCCAATTCTTCCACTTCGCTGTTGTTACAACGAATGGCCCATGATACCAAGCAGCAAGTGTCAGGCAGTCAATTCCGTCATTCGGATGTATGTTCCACACCCATTTTCGCTGCTGCTGTTGCTTCACCAGACATAATCCTACTTTGTTATTTCAATTTGGTATTGACCTCGTTTTGTCTGCACCTCGGTCGAGTTCCTCGTTGATACATCGTCATTTTCTCGTTGTCTTTTAATCAGAACAAAGCATCTTAATAAACAGCATTCAATGAACCGTGGAAAACGTGTTTCGATCCAACGGAATTTCTCTGTCGAGTTTCGCTTCGGTGCAATACAACTCAGTTTTATGCGACGGTTGTATCAAGTTCAGTGTGGTAATTCCCCTTGATTCATCGAAGCCATACGTGTGTCGTTTCTGCTTGGTGTTGTAGATGATCTCTTGTATGAAATTATGAGTCTAGAGCCATCCAAAATGCGGTACAATCATAAACTGCACCTATGCTGAGATACTCAAAATTTGTCGAGGTATAGACAAATATAAGAAAGAAACCTGGCTGTAAGATCACAGTGTTTCTTTGCAAACAGCTCATTACCAGTGTCAAATCAATTCAGTTGTACTTGTTGTGCGGTGCGGAATACTGCGCGATAGCACATCCGTGCAAAACCTCTTGTTAAAGGCGCTAAAACTATTCGGAAAAATTTTTCAGTGATTAGTTTTTATTATCATGCTTCAACATTCTACATTTGTGATAACAAGATCACGTGATCATACGACGACATTCATTGTCTGTACAAAAATCCGATTAATCATAATCTCGGAGTTCCCATTCAGACAGTTCTTAGACAACCAACTTCCGCCCAATTCACAAGCAAATTGCCGCTCAATAGCGCTTTAAAATTGCCGCCTGGTTGTGGAGCTTCGTTAAATGTTTTAGTATGGAGTTGTGTGATATCATTACGTACATTTTTGTCTAAAGTTTGACTTACTCTTATGGTTACGAATACCAAAGGGAACATTCCAACAACTTTCCATATCCATATCTTTCGATTACTATGCATCACAATAACGTGATCATCACGCATTTTGAATTGAGAATAATTAACTATTCGCATATTGTCTAGTTTCTTCCATTTGGTAAAAACGAATAAATCACAGGCGGATCTTTCACACAATATATTGCTCCATTTCAGTTTGTGGAAATGATACAATAACACCACTTTACCTTCGCTCGATCCTCGGATTGTTTCTTTCATGTTCTAGAACGAAATGAACGCCGTGAATCAACCGAGTCCAAAGCCTCCCACTGATTCCCGCGTGCGTGTGAATATGCCACCAACCGAGTGGAATGATCCACAAGCTGATCTCCCCAAGCGTCTCGCGGACGATTGCTCGTTCACCTCGCCAACGGTCAAGAAACAAAGTTCCTCGTGCACACTTTCCGATCAACAGTATTTGTATCAACTCGTGGGAATCGTTGTGCATCGGGGTCAAGCCAATTCCGGACATTATTATGCCTACATCAAAGATCGCGGACGAG
This sequence comes from Atriophallophorus winterbourni, assembly GCA_013407085.1. Taxonomy (NCBI): domain Eukaryota; kingdom Metazoa; phylum Platyhelminthes; class Trematoda; order Plagiorchiida; family Microphallidae; genus Atriophallophorus; species Atriophallophorus winterbourni. Next base: position 23,275 of record JACCGJ010010066.1, read on the forward strand.
CTACCAGGTGATCATTGTAATATTTTGTTCACATCCCCACACTTACATCATCAGCATGTTCTGTCAGCGTTGAAATAGTGACATCGCAATGCCGCACTTCAATGTACAACTGTTTATCTGATCATGCTTTTTTATTTTGTCCCGTTCATTTAGTTTCACTATCCGTGAGAATGTTTCGTCTGGTTGTGATTGTCTATCTGATTCAACCAGTCCAATTGCGGGATTTTGATCGCGTATATTTGATCAAGCAGGCCAAAGATTCATAGTTGGTGTCGCTTTAATGTACAACTCTAGAGTCGCGTCTGCATACTTGGAAAATTTTCTCAATCCTATTACGCCATCACACCATGCAATGGGCCTTTGTATCACTGGGACGTGAGAACAGGATGTAATAAGTTCAAAAGTGTCATATGTGCGATCATTGAGCACATTTGTTCGGCATCGATTTTTATCCATCCTCATTCAAGTATGGATTGAGACTTGCACTATGTGAAAACGGCACCATTTGTCTATTTGGTTTTTAGCTTAGATCTTATTTCGGGGCATATTTCTACACAATTCAAATTCGAGCGTGAATAATCTCGAAACCTCGTATTCCACTTTCCTTGTTTGAATTCACGATTATTGAGATTAATACACGGATTTTTAACAGGCGGTCTCGACCAAGTGGTGATTCCTTCAAATTCGGTGAAGTGGATTCCCGACCACAGTCTGCGCTTTCTGGTGGAAGCGTTCAACTAAAAGGCAAATGTCTCAACCTCGTGGAACACACGGCATTGCGAAGTAGCGGCCGAAACATGTCGACTCGAACACGCCCAGACCTCAACCATCAGGACGGATGGTATTGTTTCAATGACACGTGTGTAGAGCCCGTGGAGTTGACCGACGCGTTTCTTGAATCTGAATGTTTCGGCGGCACCTATACGGTCCCCGATGCAGAGGGTGAGCGAACTGCGTGATGGTGAATAATCTAAAATTCCGAAACATTTACGTGTGAATATTCAGTTAATGTGCATTTCATGGACGCTAAGGGTGAATCGAAGCTAAATTCGTTATCATGATTGCGTTTAACTCGATGCTTTGATTTTCTCTGTTTTCCGCTAATCGTATGAAAGCAACGTCACCTGACTTCGTTTCCCGCTCTCTTGTAATGTATCCATTTATTCAATTGCACAAATGTTCAAGTACGTGTATGCTGACTCCGGTAATTATGCTTCCGATATTTAGTATGAATGGTGTGCTATCGATGGTATATCCATTGTATTTTATTATTTCACGTTGGTTACGAACTAGATAAACATTGAAAATAGTGTTTGTAACGTATCGCCTGGGGCAGATTTTTTGGTAACGTTTTGCTACTGACAAATGGTGTCACTTCTAACCGAGTTCTGTTTTAAATAGCATTTACCTGACCAGTTCTAAGTTGTCTAATATAGACAGACAAGATCAAGCTAACTTGATTTTAACCTCTGCATGCTGTGGTAATCCCTTAATTGTTTAGCTTGGGTGCAGATGACAACAACGTCCGCTGGTTAGGAAATTCGTTCGCACATTAGGGGTTATGCACATTAATCCTAATCCGCTTCAGAACCTGACAGAACATTGTGGAGGTATCTGCCCCATCTGCTCAGTTGATCGCATTCTTACCCGCCTCCGTTATTTGAATCTGCCCCAGCGTGAAGTCATTCCCTATGAGGTTTCGCACCCCGTCTTATCAGTTCCACGTTATCAAGATCCACGTTGTGACCTGTATCCAGAACGTATTCAGCTAGGGCATAATCCCGGATCAGTGATTGATATTGTTTGGAATTATGTGATTGCTTCCCTATTTCTTTTCCGTGTTCGTTTATTCTATTACCGAGTTCTATTGTCGTTTGCACTATATACAAAACCGGGCATCCTTTGATTTATTAAATTCTGTAGACAATTCGTTGCGCAACCTAAAGGTATCATAAGTTTGAGATGCATCAAGATGAATCGTAGCGTTCTGTCTATTCTATACGTTACTCTTATGCCAGCGTTATTTGAGATTTTATTTATTTTTTTAAAAGCGTTTTGGACATACCGTTTCGAAACTGTAGCTTGCTCAGCTTTTACGGTTTTCGGTTATGGGTATTTTATTCTGTTCAATTTCGGTTTAATTAAACTGTTAGGGTAACCATGATCTGCAAGACGACGACTAACTTTTTGGTGAGCTCGTTTTTTACTAATCGCAGGTGCTCAACCTTGTAGAACGGTTATTTCGCTACTAACTTAAATACAATGCGCCGAGGTGTACCTCAAAATCGCATGCACGTCGATTGGCCTGCGATATACCGAGGTTATTATCTTGTCGTTGTCTCCAAGTCAAAACTGTTCCTTTCATAGACTTAATTTCTTTTGTAACTTGGATTTTCGGATGCAAGTTATTGAAGTAATTGTGGAACACATCTAATCTGTTGCACATTATAATAACGAATGTTTCATCTGCATAGTACCACTATATCTTTGGTGCCCCACGCACATATTTCCTTACATTGAGGAAATAGGTAATCCCATCACTAAACCTTCCTTTCGTTTGTATGGGTGCCCATCAAATAAGAAGTGCTTCATATTTAGACTAATTGTCATGCCATTGAAGATTTGTGTGTTATGCTATTTTGAGTTTGCACACTCGCTGCGCACTCACACTGCACCACGGGTTTCTTGCTATTTATCCTTAGCAGATGGAGACGTAAGTATCCGTTCGAGTGAGATTTGAAACTTAATTTGTCTTTTAAGCCGCACGATGAAGCACGGTGTTTAAATACAGAATAACAATGCTTTTATCCCAATCATTTACTGAACCGGTAGTTTATGCCCCCCCGCAATTTCCTCTTGCTTTACCATGTTTCCCCTCCCAGGAAAGGGCAGTGAACGCCGCACACGTCACTGGAACGCCTATCTGTTATTCTACGAGCGTGTCGATTTGAACCATTCAGCCCTGCTCCACAAACTTGTCACAAGCACTCAGTCACCAACCGAGTTCGCCAAACGTGTTGATTCCCCTGCGCCTGCTGAATCGATCCCCACATTCACCGTGGAGACCGCTGACATGGACCGCAGTAAGTGACGTTTTGTTGATCGGATTGATGTATGTGCAGCCTCAAAGTCATGATTCTATTTATGTTTTGAGATGCCACAAAATTCCTCTTTAGGTTTTCGAACTCCAACTGATGCGTCTAATAATACAAATTACGATGAATACGAAGCCATCGGTGATTAATGTTTATTTGCAAGATTGAGTTTCTGACATGACGGTTACTTATATGAGAATGATTGTGAAACAAGTTTGTCCGAGGAAAGCACTCTGCTTACGTTACTTGCTTCTCTTAAGCCAGATAATTCTGTTTTCTCGATGGAAGCATAACCCCCGTTTGTCTATTTTCCTTCTTTATTTGATCTGCTGCTTTCATGATCACACACCGTTGGACGGGAGCATTTTGCAGACAATGCATTCCCATTTTCTAAGTTGAACGGAATTCTTTCCCGTGTCGGAACCCATCATCCCATCATCTCGTTTCATGCTTATGTACTTCATTACCACCATTTCCTGTTCTGTTTCCATCCGTATATTTTCTCATGCATTCGTCTTTACCTGTGCCGCAAAAATGGCACTCTGATATTTTGAGTAGCGTCATAAACGCTGGTTTTTTTAATGCCAGACTTGATGCTAGTTTTTCATTGCTACGTGACTGATGTTTCGTGTTTAGCTGCTTCCCCTGTTTCGATATTATTCGATCCGTTGCCGTGTTGTCGTCGCGTGCTACACTGGTCTCACATAGGCAGTAATAATAATTTACTTAGCTCCCAATCAGCATCCCAATCGCCTCTTATTTCATTTTTGTAGCCCTTCGCTTCTCGTTGAGTGAATCGAGTGAGCACAATTTCGAGCCAAACGTACAACGGCTCATTCCGCCAGATGGAATTGACGATAAGGATTCGATAGCCGATTCGACCGGACAATTATCTCTTACTTTCTCTTGTCCCATGCCTAAAATAGTGGCGCGTCAGATATGGGCGGGAAATTGGACATTCTGGAAAGATCGTAACATTTATTCGAGGCACTACTTTGACTTCATTCGGGGATTGTGTGAAGGAATCTTGGTGAGTAATTTCCGATTGCTCAATAATTTTCGGAAATTGGTGATACGACTTGTGCATACTTCATATTACGGACGATAGATAAACCTCTTCTATCGCCGTATTCCCTATCGGTACAGGTATACTCAAATTATTTGTAACCGTTACTTTTCTGAAGCTTACTAACAAGCCCTCTCAAAAATTCCATTTAGCCGTTTTTACATGGA
>JACCGJ010010068.1:0-10956 GCA_013407085.1 Atriophallophorus winterbourni
GCTCTACAAGGGCACGGGTTCGTGTCTACGGCGAAGAATCGCGTGAATTTAACTTGCACATAGGAGTCAGGCAAGGTTGCCCGTTATCGCCGGTTATGTTTAACTATGTCGTAGACTGGATAATGAACCAGGCGTTAACAGGGTATCAAGGGGTGCAAATTTCAACGGATCTATGAATTTCCGACCTTGACTACGCTGACGATATAGTCGTTCTGGGCGACAATACCGAAATGCTGCAAAGCGTTTTAGACCGCGTTAGTGCCACTGCCGCGAAAGTCGGTTTGAGATAAACGCGGCTAAATCCAAGGCATTTTTTTATACCGACATACCAGGCATCCAGCCACTTCGCGTCCAGGGTTGTCCGATCGAATAGTTCCAGCTTTCAATACCTCGGCTAAGTAGATTGCCAATGGTCAGGAGAAAGATGAAGTGAAGTTAAGGTCGAGCGTGTTCGTAATGCGTTTTTGCAGTTGAAAGGCACCTTGGCGCAAGCCCGGGATCAGCATAAAAAAACTAAGGACGCGTTTTATCAAGCAGCGAATCCGACCTGTACGCTTTAGGATGCGAGACATGGCCTTTAAGGTCACAGGAATACGAACATTAGAAGTGTTCGACAATTGGTTGCATTAGGGTAATCTTGGCATCCGATATACTGACCGAGATCTAACGCAGCCGTACGAGAGGCGTTGCAGCGGACTATCTCCACTCCGCTCATACAACGGCGAAGGCTGCAATGGTTTGGCCACGTCCTCCGAAAAAGACAGGACAAGCACTTCCAAAATCGTCCGCGACCCCAAACCGTTCGCACCTGGCGTCGGCCGGCAGGTGGTCAAGTGAAAACCTGGCGTCAAACTGTGAAAGAGGATTAGACACCATGGTATGCGAACCGTCTACGGAGTTTCGCAGGTGGGAAACGGACTGATCACGCTCTGCATACGATCTCGCCTCCGATCGAGTGGTGGGCTGGTGCATCCGAGAATCAATGAAGCCGGCTAATCCACTCGTGGAAGCCAGCCGCACAAAAGTAAAAGTAAGTAGAAAGTTTATCTAAGTTATCACCACGATCTGATGCTTGCGATAAGGAGGTTAATTTTGCAGCACTGTCTACTCAAAGTTGTTATTTCTGGTCGGACAAAACATCCTCGTTCTAAATGTCCGGCGCGCGAAGCTATTTGTAATCTTTGCGGTAAACGGGGTCATTTTCAACGTGTATGTCGCTCAAGTAACACAGGCAAACATCATACTAATTATATTTGGAAGTCAGTTATATCATCTTTATCGGTTGCGGCCGTACCTGATTGTTTATCACGTACAATTACAACCGTCTCTGTAAACGAAACACCCCTTCGAGCTTTAATCGACACCGGAAGCTCTTGCAGCTTTATCAGCTCCGAGGTATTGAAACTGCACACTTGGAAGGTTTCTACTTACTTTACTTTTACTTTGTGCCGACTATTCCTCCTGGAGGATAGGCGGCGTCAAAGAAGATTCTTGGGAATGGGTACAAACGGGTCCCCAGCACCACTCGGCGTTTGTTCGAGTCAGCTTCTCTAGTCTTTGCACAACCAAGTGCGACCTGCAAGGCAGCAGGGAGTTGCCAGAAAGAGGTGGTCTACCAGAATCTGTTCCAGGTTTTTCCTCAGGGTTTTCTCCCGAAGCCTTTCCCGCGATCGGGTATCCCACAAGGCAGCGGAGGTTTAAAATCAGGGTTTTTCTTCCCTTAGATGAAATGCCCTCCCAGGCTAACGAGCTACATCTGCCCGAAGCAAACTGGTTTTCAGGCGCCAGTCACTCGCCCTCGCCCCGTCTCCTGTTGGTAGAAGCAGTTCAGCCGGGCTCGGAGAGCCACTCGTGCAGGCCAGAAGCTGGACTTGGTTGTCAGAGGCTATTTGAGACGCATGCCATATGGGAGCATTTTATAAACAGTGAGGAGCTTACCCCACTGCCACCCACGGCTTATGAACAACCCACTTGGACCTTTGGAAGGTTTATCCAGCCAAATCAGTCGTCACAATGGCATCAACTTCAATGTCTTGCCAAACAACTGGTTACTGCTCTGTTTCTATCAAATACCGAGGTGACTCCTATGGAAATTTTAAACTGTTTGTACTTCCCAATCTTTGTACAGATATCCTACTTGGACATGATTTCCTGGGTCTTCACGATAAAGTTGAAATTCCATTCGGTGGAAGCCGTGATACTTTTGCTCTTTGTGGCCTGGCTGCCGCAGTTGTGGAATCGCCGCCACTTTTTGCCAACTTATCTCCTGAGTGCAAACCGATCGCAACAAAATCTAGGTGGCATCACCCGGATGATGTGTGTGCATCAACTTCGAATTCAGATCAGCTCGAAAAACTGCACAGCTCAATTTTCCACCCAGGGATCACTCGTTTCTTCCATTTCATTCGATGTAAAAACCTTCCTTGTTCTATTGATGATGTCAGACGTGTTATATCCAACTGCAAAGTCTGTGCAGAACTGAAACCAAGATTTTTCAAATCATCTGGTAAGCTAATTAAAGCCACGCAACCATTTGAACGTTTGAGCATAGATTTTAAAGGTCCGTTACCATCTTGTTCACGCAACTGCTACCTGCTCACATTAATCGATGAATTCTCGCGGTTCCCATTTGCCTTTGCCTGTGCCGATTTATCATCAGCCACTGTAATTGAATGCCTTACACAACTTTTCTGCCTCTTTGGGATGCCAGCATACATTCATTCAGACCGGGGATAGTCTTTTATGTCTTCCGAAATCAAGAGTTTTCTGCTTGAGAAAGGCGTCGCTATGAGCCACACTGCGGCCTATAACCCACAAGAAAACGGTCAGGTTGAACGCCTCAACGGTACCATTTGGAAGACAATATGCCTAGCATTACAAACCCGTAATTTACCTCCAACTCTTTGGGAGCTAGTCCTACCTGAAGCACTTCATTGCATAAGATCATTACTATGTACGTCGATCAATTGCACCCCTCATGAACGCATGTTTCAATATGCTCGGCGTTCTGCCACAGGAACATCCTTACCTTATTGGCTGACGACACCGGGTCCTGTACTTTTACAGCGATGCGACCGATCTTCTAAATACCAACCGTTGGTGGAGGAAGTACAACTATTGACCTGCAACCCACTCTATGCACACATTGCTCATCAAGATGGTAAGACTGAAACAGTGTCTCTACGCCGCCTAGCCCCAACAGTCAGAAATTCAACGCCGATTTTCCCTACTACGTCTGATACTCCAGTAATAACCGAACACCGTGAACAGTCTGATGTTCAAAATGCCAATCCTGATCTAGATGACCCATTATGTGTACCCCCCACCGAAAATGACTCTCTGTGTTACCCTCAAATTTTGGAACAACAACAACGCATCCGTCCTTACAATTTGAGAACTCGAGAAGCTTGATTTTTCTGTGTTGACCTCATCCAGCACGAAAGATTGTCTTCCATTTCAAAGCCCGGGTGAATGCCATGATTGTTTGTTGTATACTTTCTATATACCGTTGACTAACACATCTTGTTTGCATTTCAGCTATTGTACGCTCATTCTTAGAATAGTAAAGCGTTGCTTACTCCACTCAAACCCGTCTTCCTTTTCTACTTAATTCGGATCGCATAAAGAACGTTACACATAATTTGCTTGATATTCTCCGTTTGCTGCGCACACAAAGGGTCCAATATAGTTGGCGATTTTAATCTACCACATTTATCTTGGCCGAAACAGTGCTGTTCGGGTGAAAACATGTCTGAGAACTTTATCGATTGGACTCACATGCATGTCATGAGCCAACATGTAAACGAGCACACATGGTTCCGTCGGGAAAGCTTACCTTGGATTCTGGATCTCGTAGTCTCTTCGGGTGCAGAACTTGTTGGATGTCAAATTTCTACAAGCGAAAAAAATGATCGCGCTATTATCATCTTCCAACAACTACTCAGGTATTAAAAACCTCCTTCTAAACAGCGGTGCAATTTTAATTGCATAGTTTGGGACAATGTCTCAGAGGAAGCTAAAAAAACACCGCAATACATTGGTCTTTTATGCGCCTCGAGCGCTTGGCCAGGAATCACTTTTTGATTCTGTATTTGAACATCGTGGTTCTTTGTAAGAACCCTATATAACAGTGGCATACAAGTTTAACTTTGTTTACCACTTTACCACTGTTTCAAGGCTCACTTAACCTGATTTTACTGTCTCCACCTGATGACGGCAAACAGCCAGAAACCGGTAGTGGTGTGTAAGGGATGGGGATGTGAGCACTACAATACATTGGTCTAAAAAGATCTTGTTTCAACAGGCAAATGGCGATATGCAACAACCTGGAAATATACACACCATTGTCTTTTTACTTTACAAGGTAGGTTTGCACCGTTGATACACGGTAAGCGACGCAGCAAGTAACAGTGGTGGACTCGGGCAAAGGTGCGGTACGTTCAGCTTGGTTGTATTTTCCACGCTCTGCTAAAACATTATTACGCATTTTCGCTATTCTGTGAAATTACTGTAAAATAGACTAGCTATTTTACTATATTATAAAAAGCAAATCGTCCATTATATTTCGTGCTGATCAATTACGCTTGTGATTAAATCAGTCTATAATTTTTCTGGTACATTATCGTTACTCATATTTCTCGCCGTAAGATGAGTACAATTAATGCTTGCCTCAACGGCAATTGCTGCAAAAAGTAGTCAGGGACATTGAGTACACAGTGTGCGAGCGTTGGGCTCACCCTAGCTGTTCTGGCATACATAAATCTCACTATGGGATTTATGCAAAGTACCCCTGGTTACAGTGGTATTGCAGCTCCTGCCATAAGGCTGCCAGTGACGCTGCTTTTATTATTGTAAAACCTCAAAATAGTGAAATCTCGCCTAGCACGTCTAACGTCGTACCCACTCGAACCTATGCATCTGTTTTGTGTGCAAATATGAGCCCGGGGACAACTGCAGTCAACGCGAAAGTTGACAAAGTTAACCAGTTACACCATCCTCTCAAGGAGGCCAATGTAAGAAGAACATTGAAAAAACGTGCAAATAAAAAATCTAGATTAACTGCAGCCGAGGGGAAAGTCGAACAGGTTAGCCAGGAAATCCGTCCACCCAGGCAAGCTGCCACTCCCAAGGTGGCCAATGTAGCTGGAACCTCCAAGAAACGTACCAAGACCTGTAAGGTCAGTACACAAAAACGGCAACAATCAATTGATGCCGGTTCACCTGTGCTGAACCAAATTATTCAGGAATTGAATGGTTTGCGTCAGCAAATCGAAACACTGCCCAGCAATTCCTCTGCTCCGAAATCTAGAACTAGAATTGTACTCGTTTTTAACCGAGCGGAACCATTTATTAAGGAATCTAAGTCTCGCAGAGATCTTGATCGCAGGTGTATAAACGATCTTCTCCGAATGGTGGATATGAAGCCTTCTACTCCTACGGTGCGAATCCACCGAGTAGGAAGATGGAGGATGGGTAACTACCCTCGACCAATCCTGGTTGAATTTAATTATCAGGCGTATCGGGATGCACTCTTGGCTAGGGCTGAGCATATCGCAAACTCAACACTAGATAAACTTCAGGTGAAGTCCGACAACCCTCAGTCCCGGATTCGGCAAAATTCTTCTGATTCCAATAGAAGAAACTTAGCAATGAGAACATCGGTCATTCTTAACCAGGATACAGTGCAAAACGCTATTCAGTCACAGACGGGCATACCGACCAGCACTTGGCCACTAGTCTTGATGTCCGGCCCAGATGACGTTGATTGTCTTAGCGCAATTGACGATGGCACCCGAGAAGATGACTCCAGTAGTTGCTTCTGTTCTATGGATGCGGTCTCAATTGTCAGGCAACGGTCCGTTACCTTAACGCAAGAGGCTGCCGAAACTGATGCTCCTGCTCTAAGTAGCACGCCAAAAAACGTGCAGCTCCCTCGGGTGCTTCGACCGAGGGCCAAACAGGACTAGTTTCAGAAGCACGAATAACCAGTGCCCAAGTATTGTATGCAAATGTATGCAGCATCAGGAATAAGTGGGCTGAACTTTCTCTCTGCGTGGCTCAGTTACACCCAAGGGTTATTGCGCTTTCTGAGACCTGGCTGTCTGCGATTGATGAGGTGCCGGTAAACATCAGTGAACAGTATCTCGTCATAAGATGCGATAGGCCGGGCGATAGGAGAGGCGGTGGCGTTGCACTGCTCTTGGAGTATGGTTTGCACAACATGGGTACAGGGATATCTCTAGCCATTGAAAACGTCCAAGTTGTTACGAGTATCCTGACTTGCTACAAGTCATCGCTCGCAATTGCTTGTGCCTACGTCACTCCCAGTGCATCCATACAGGAGTTTTCACAGCTTATTGAGACACTCGACGGTTTGTTTCACTCAGCTCACAGTGTACTTATCTTGGGTGATTTCAACCTCCCAGACATAGATTGGCCTGTCCCCACTGGTCTAGTCACCCAGCAATCTGACACCTTTCTCGAATGGCTCCATAATCATGCGCTGCACCAGCATGTCAATGATCCTACAAGGTTTCGCCATGGATGCACTCCATCCACTCTTGACTTGGTATTGTCGTCCCAGCTAGAATCCATTAGTCATTTAAAGTACCTACCGCCGCTCGGCAAAAGTGATCACGTAATGATAAGCTTCGAAGCGATATTGCGTTTTCGCAAACCTTTCTCTCGTCCTAGACGCAATTTTAGGCGTGTTGACTGGGGTTTACTCTTGCAGACTTCAAAATCTTCCCTTCAGTTATCTAGCGATTCAAATGTAAATGAAAACTGGGATAGAATTTCTAAGTATTTAAACGAGTTACAAGACAAGCACGCTCCGCTGCAGTGTGTGAGAAGGCATCGAAGGCCACCCTGGTGGTCTCCTCGAGTCCGTAGGTCTACCCGTAAACGGGATCGTCTATGGCGGCAATATAAGCTATCCCTTACTTCGGGTTCTTGGGCCCGCTACAAAACCGCTCGGAATGCCTGTGTTAAATTACAACGTGTGCTCAAACAGCATTTGAGTTATCTCTAGCTAGGGATGCTAAATCCAACCCGAAAAGGTTTTATAGCTACGCACAGTCAAAAGGAAAAACTAGGGAAAACATAGGGGATTTGAAACTGGAGGACGGAAAGGTTGCCGATACCGACCTGTCTAAGGCGACTGCCTTCTCAGGGTTTTTCAGTAGCGTTCAACGACGGGATAATTCTTCAAACGCACCGTCAGGTCTGCTTAACCTGACACCTGGTGTCCATGTATTAGATGAGTTGTCCTTCAATGAGGCTGAGGTGTTTGACGTACTTATCCATGTTCGGGTCAACAAATCTGAGGGACCGGACGGCATCTACTCAATTATGCTTAAAAATCTTGCCTCAGTGCTTGCCGAACCGTTTTGCCAGCTCTTTAATTCATGCCTGCAACTAGGAGTTGTTCCCATTAAATGGAGGGAAGCCATAGTCGTGCCAATACACAAGGGTGGTTGCAGGTCAACTGTTGGTAACTATAGACCGGTCAGCCTGACCAGCACCGTCTCGAAAGTAATGGAAAAACTGCTGCGTGATAAAATCTGTCAGCATCTTTGTCGGTATTCTCTGTTGAGTGTAACTCAGCATGGATTTCTTAAGGGTAGATCCTGTCTGACTAACCTCCTTAGCTTTCTCAATACTGCCACTAAAAGGATGGATGAAGGGAAGCCTGTCGAAGCCCTCTACCTAGACTTCAGTAAGGCTTCCGATTCCGTAAATCACCGCCTTCTAGAGATTAATGCAGTCAAGCCCAAGCATACGGGTAGTCTAATAATAATAATAATACTATATTCTTGGTAAACCAAGGCATGCAAAGCATGATCAGTTTATCAATGTGTACAAAATAAATAAATTGTAAAATGACCTTATCAAGCGGAATTTTTGAACATTTTGCTGATTAATAAAGGATGGTAAATTTACAAGGGTAAGAAAGTTAAATTTTTCGCGCAATGTCACACAGTGATGAAGTTTCATCTAGTTTGCCTCGAAATAATCAAATGAAGGGGATGCGATCAATTCTGGAGCAGGGATTGAAAGAAAGAAAATAAAAGACAAAAGAATTATAAAAGAAATGGTGCGCATGAAGATTTAATTGTCACAGTAAAAATAAATTTACGAAATAAAGAAAGTTTTTTTTATAAATATATAAATTGACTTCTTGGGAATGTTGGTGGATGTGATTGAAGAAAAGAATATGAAAAACCGAAGTTGAATTGAAAAAAAATATAGAAAATGAAGGGGATGGGGAGAGATTGTGGTTTAATTTGCATGAGGTTTGGGCCAGTTGTACGATCCAGAAAGTTGAAGAATTGTCGGAAATAAGGAAACCAAAACTGTTCGCCAGTAGGGCTTTCGGTCCATATAGAAGAATCAGTCGTATGCGGAAGGAGCAAGGGCCAGTGTCGGAGTTGTTTTGGGAGTCGGAGACACTGGAACACAATTAAAGATATTCTCTTCACCATCATGGTGAGAGGTTATCAAAGAGAAATAGTAAATCGATTATAAACGATAAAAAAGATCAAAAAACAGTATTTTTTTTGCATTTTTAGCGTTTTTTTCATTTTTTTTTGTTTTTTAGTAAATATATTATGACAAACCATATTTTCATATATAAATGGGTTAAATATAAGCAGATCACGGTTAAGGGTATGGTCATATGGTGAAAATGATTATAATACGCACGGTTACGATGAAGAAGTGTGGCAATGTGACGAGACATGCCTAGACCTTAGGTAACCTGACACTACAGCTGCGTTATAGAAGATAATCATAAAAATTAATGTTTTAGATGTTACAATTTTCTATTTATTTAAGGATAACTATGTTTAAACCAAAAGGTGGATGAAATGAGCCTATTGAAGTGGAAGCACAAGCCTGATCCAGGCAAAGTGCTGCACAGACAGAAAACTGTATGTGGGCTGAGCTACTGTCAGGTTGTCCAGGCCTAGACAGATTCAATAGAGATACAATAAGTATAGATACATATACTACGAGTCCCAGGTTTTGATGCAACATACATAGACCTTAGGTAACCTGACACTTGATAATACAATGTATTTTGCACATTGTGAACTGTTCTATGCGTGTGCTAATGTACAAAATACTTACAATTGGTTCAATAACCAGGAATACCGTGACAAAATATATTGTCTATAGAGGTGTTTATTTTGAGAATTTCACATAGCGATGGAGCAGTAAGAGATTCTACGAGTGCTTTAAATTTACCTGTAGAAGTGCACATACGAAATTGGAGTGGAAGAGAATTCCAAAGATGTGCATACCTAATTAAAAAGAAGTTTTGTCGAACTTTAGTGCGAGTAAGGGGAATATGTAATAGCCTCATTCGGTTACGTCGTACATAACGATCATAATCTTGGAAGCGCATTGTGGACCTAATCTTAACTTGGTGCTCTGTGATGATTCGGAAGAAAAGAGAAAGATTGAGGCGAATTCTACGTAACCATAGCGGGTCAATGCCTAGTAGACTGCATCGTACTTTATAAGATGAAGGATTAGAGTAGCCTAACATGATTTTGCTAATTCTACGTTGGAGGCTTTCTAAGAGTATACAGTCACGCCTAGCGATGTGAGAGTAGGCTATATTACAGTAATCAAGAATCGGTAATACTTTCATTTTTATAGACTCAGTCTACTTTCACGAAGGAGGAATTTTTGATTGATCAAACCAAAATTCTGTCTAGCTCTTGCTATGAGAAATCTTACTTGTTCGTTGAAATTAAGAGATGAAGAATACCTAAATCCTAAGTCTTTGATTTCGTTAGAAGGTGCGAGTGGTGTATTGTTGAGAATGATACTAGCAGGGGGTGTTGAGCAGCGTATACCCATGAATTGCGTCTTCAGAGCTGAGAATTCTAACCCCCATTGTGAGCCCCAACTTGAAAGGGTTGAAAGATCATCGTTGAGGGAGTCTATAGCCTGTGATATCTCTATGGCTGGAAAAGCTAAGACAAGTTTAATATCATCCGCAAAGATAAAGAGCTTTGAGTTGTTTACAAAATGTTGCACATCATTAATATATATAAGGAAAAGGAGAGGACCTAGTACGCTACCCTGAATGACTCCACTTGGTATAGGTTGTGTTTCAGAGGATATGCCATTAACGGAAACAGAGAAGGTACGATCAGAAAGATATGTACAAAACCAATTAAATAGGGGTCCGGAAATACCAAGTGATGATAATTTTCGAAGAAGAAGAGAATGAGGGACCTTATCAAATGCTTTGGTAATGTCTAAGAAAACTGTCAATATAGCTAATCCATGATCTATGGAGGTGGTTACATAGTCTAAATATTCCAACTGACAGGTAATGCAGGACTTCTGATTTAAAAAGCCATGTTGGAATGGAGAGAAAGCGTTTGGGCCTAAGTAAGCTATAAGTGCGTTCTTGATCAACTTTTCGAATAGCCTAGAGAGAAAAGGTGTGTGATTAATTGGGCGATAATTAGTGATAAAGTGCGAATTCCCTGTTTTAAACCGAGGTATAATGACAGAATGTTTCCATTCGAAGGGAAATATACCAGATTTAACAGAAAGATTAAACAGGTTTAATAAAATTAAAGGTATATCATCCGTATTTAGTTGCAACATTGCTGGAACGAAGCCTACAGTATCAGGCTTGTAAGAAGCTTTGCTTCGTCGACACATTGCGCTAACTTCTTGTAAACTAAAGGAGATGGAATCAATACACATGGAATTATTATTCTGATTTGGGAGTACACGGTGTACGCTGGTATTTTGACCTGGAATAGGGTATATGGTGGTATTGAATGATTGGCTAAAATAGTTTAAAAATAGCATACTTATTTCTGAAGAATCTGATGTGGATGATTCCTTATCATCATGGGGGAACACAAATGTAGAAATTTCATGTTTACTTAGATTATATCGAGATCTCGTTAGATTATTCAAAGACTT
>JACCGJ010010069.1:0-16893 GCA_013407085.1 Atriophallophorus winterbourni
AGATCTATCTATCTATCTATCTATCTATCTATCTATTTATCTATCTATCTATCTATCTATCTACCTACCCACCTATCTATCTATCTATCTATCTATCTATCTATCTATCTATCTATCTATCTATCTATCTATCCATCTATCTTTCTATCTATCTATCTATCTATTAATCTATCTATCTATCTATCCATCTATCTATCTATCTATATATCTATCTATCTATCTATCTATCTATCTATTTATCTATCTATCTATCAATCAGCCAAACTATCCCTCCATCTAGATGGTCACCGTGATGTCTAATCCCATGAATTACCCGCCGAAAACTCGTTTTCTTCCTAATAATCATTTTCGTTGCACCACATTCTCATGTGACCCCAATGACACTTGTTCTAACTTCAGCCTCATTTGGTCTGCCATGTTTACTTTGCACGTGCAATTGCGGAATTCAAAATGATTCAGTCAATATTCATCTTCTAGGTTCTGTGACGGTTTGACGAAAAATTCAATTTGACGTTTGTGTGGGATTGATCGAACCATGATTGGCATTTTCCGAATGTCAACATGGGTGTACTGATTAAGCAAGACTAAATATAACAAATTCATTCAATAAACTTGACTGAATTAAATCAGCGCAATGAAATCATAGACTGTTTCAAGTGCATGCTAATCATGAATTATTCGTCGTGTCTGTTTTTAATTTTACGCGAAGAAAACCAAATTGACTGTGAGGTATAAAGTAACTATCATTTAAAGACACCTCATACTGATTGGTTTTGTAAAAATTATACAACCAGTTTGCAAGCCACTGTTGGATAAGTCTTGCACGCACAGCCTGTTCAATTGCATGTGCTCATGCACATGTAGGCTTGTTATACTCATGGACGTTTACGAAAAATTCGTATTTGTATGCATAACAATCACACACACACACACACACACGACTATCGGTTCCGTAGAGATTGCATTTAGCAGGTCGGGACATTGCGTTCAGGATACTCACGCCTTGAAACTGTTGTTTACTTTGCGACCAAAGTCTGCTGTCTCATTATCCATCTTGCGTAACCAATGTGCACACCAGGGGTTACGCACGTTGACATTTACCCGCTGCCGAACCGGACGCTAGATTGCAGAGATATCCATCCCATCCATCATATTAACCGCATTCTCGACATCTTTTATAATTTTCGCCAGCCAGCGTGAAGATTTTTCCCTATTTAGGTTTCACACATCGCCTTATCTCTTCCACATTATCAAGATTCACACTGTTACCTGTATCTAGAACTTGTTCAGATAAGACTAAATCCCGGATCAGTGATTGATACTCATTGAGATTGCCGGTTGCTTTCAGAAAAACATTCTGTGCTCATTTATCCTTGAAAAATGTTCTCTCAAAGTTTATCCTTGCTCATGTAGACGTTCTTTGTTGCGCAACCGATTCATTGCAAAATTTATTTCAAAATTCAAACTTTCTTTAACATTTCTCTATAGTTTTACTGCGTGACGTCAAACGTTCCCATGCGAATCTGATTAAGCCGATAAGTGATGTATATTGAACTACTTGACAGGATTTATAATCGTGCGACAAAGTTGGTCCACGTTACAGAAATTTTGCCTTTCAAAGAGCGAATGTGAAAACAAAATCGATGTAATTTTACCCACGGCGGATACGAGTGAAGTACAAATGGCATTCAAAAATTGTTGGCTCCTTCGGGTCGATGTCGACCGAAGAGTTGTGTGAAATAAACGTCTACAAAATTCTGAAAGTTAATAGGGCGATTCACAGAGCTTGCATGTATTAATTGAGCACCCTATTGAAGATTACAGACGATTCTGAGTGTATGATTGCTTCTGGTGAATCGATATTGACAAAAAAAATCAAGGCGGTCATCTGATCGGTCATCGCTAATGCCTTTAGAAGTTAGTGTGTTCGAATAAGATATGCCGGCTTTATCCAGTGATTAAGTGGGTCAAATTTTATCTCTTTGATTACATATCCTGAATCGATTCTGTTCGGTCTCGCATTGCTTTCAATGAGCCAATAATAAAGTTGGTTCAAGCATCCTACTTCGAATACCATTCTGAATTGAAGTAGTACCCATTTAGAAGACAACAATTAGCCCATTGAAGTCATAACTGCATTATCGTTCTGATAGAAAATGTGTGCTCATTTTGCGCTTACGGAACTTGAAGGGCCGTTTGTTTTGAATGGAGAACTGATGCGGCTAAGCAGACTGATGAAATTCGCAGCAGTGTTTAACTCCAAACAAGATGCCCTCAATTTCTGCTAGTTCAAGATCCTAAGGGTTTATATCCCTTTCCGTTCTCATACACACTTTCTATTAGAACGCATGAATGAACTACATCTGAAAGATCTCTTTGCCTGTCTATGCGGGAGCCTGTAAAACAGACTAAAGTGCAATAAGATATAAACGCGTCTATGCAGTCCACTCTGCTAACTGAAACGAATTGTCGGACGTTTCCGGTGGCTCTATTTAACAAAGTAACTGAACACATACAACCCATATATAAAACTATATATATAAAACTCTGAAACATTCTATCCTGAAATAATGATGAGAATTCTAATTATTTCGTGTGTTTCCGAAGGATCTCTTAACATCAGAAAGTGTCTTCATCAAATGAAAGCGTCCATACGGCATGAGCCTCAACTTTGAATAATATTTAAATGGTACCGATTAACTTACGAGTGTACGAGTTACACATCTACGTGCGCTTTGTCCTAGTTTTTTCAAGGCCAAGTTTTGAACTGGATCAGAAATTGCTGACACATCAGTGAAATTGGAGAATCCCCATTAATTTGAGGACGGTAGGGACCGTACGATTAGGATCCGCGTGCGCTTGAAACCCTAGAATAATGGCAATGTTACGATTGTGATCTAACAGGGTAGTCGTGCAAACCTAATCCAAGAGTATCAATAAGACATTCGCAAGGAGAGAAGTCTGTTTCAAAATAATCTGCAAAAAATACTTTGGTGGGAGAATTAATTTGTTGTAACACCTTGTTATGACAAAGTCTTTTGTATGCGATAGGGGAAATATTACAGGAGAACACTTAGAAACATAGGCAACATACTGAAGAGGTCAAGGGAGATATATACCTTATGTTGCTACCAAAAAGCGAAAAAAATAAGGTTCAGTACTTCAGTAAGAATTGAAGTAAGATAGCTTGTCTACGTGGAGTTTGTAAAGATAGTTGTTGTTGTTGTTGGCCTACTTCGGTCGATGTCGACCATGGATGTACATCACAATCGCGTGAACACTCATGTTCTGCAGCTTTTTGAATGACTAAACAGTCCGATTCGGGAGGAACAATCTCTCCCGCAGCGCTGGCAAAGAAAGTCATATCTCGGTTGTATTGCATCAGTTGTACGCAGGGGGCGTGATCCGCGTTCAGCATCCAAGAGCTGTATCTGCTCCTCCCCAGCTAGCAGACGACGCTTTAAACAATGCATCCAATGTGAGCGGTCAAGAGCAAGTTCTTCCCAACTCACCGCTTTCACAGTTTTTAAAGATAGTAACGCCTAGATAACGCTCATGATAATTTCTGTTAAGTTCAGCACACATAATTCTAGAAGAAGGAAACGAAGAAAAATGAAATGAAGAAGAAAAGAAGAAAAGAAAAGAAAAAAACGAAAAAGATGAAAAAGAAAAGAAGAAAATTACGGGTAGCGTCATGTCGATTAGTGAAGAAATGTTCTACCTGCTTTTCAGCATTTATAATCGATTTTTTCCTATCGAGGTTGGGATTTCGTCTGTTGTACCTGGGACCTATCACCTATCACATTCCATATCATCGGGTAAAAAACAAAGTTTGAGGGTAGCTACGGATAAGCAGTCAAATATTTTAAATCTGCGAAATCGTTGTTAGCAAAGCAGATGAAAGTCTGTTAATTTTACCATATCGACACTTTTTCTTGAAATATTTGCGTGTCCTGTTCATGACGTCGTGTTGATTGAGCACCCATCTGTGTAGGCGAATTAAAAATTGCAGTTTAGTAGATAATGGGGGTTAAGCAATCAAGATTGCTTACGTTTTACGTCAAAATGCATCATTGACATGTGTCGGAAGACATTTCTCGTGATTTTTCTTCTCGCAAATCATCATGTGCGTATCAAAAAGATTCGTGAGCCCAGCAGTCTCTTGTCACCTTTCTACATTGTTTTGCGATAACCCACGAAAAGGAAACTACGTAAAAATACCTAGTGTTGTAAAATTCGCGTGTGCAGTGATCATGCATTACAGAGAACAATATGATCATTATTATTCCTCTGTTTCTTCTACAAGATGTTTAAAAATACCACTGTAATTGTTTCCAATCGGAATTACCTGAATGAGTAGACATTAGCAACTTTCCGCCATTACTGTTCACTGTTTATTGCCATGACGAGTGTTGATACCATCAGATTTTACTCCTTTCGTGAATAAATCAATGTCCCGACACGCGAAATATCTTTCGTAGTCTGCAATATGGAAGGCGTTAATTAGTTAGCAGTCGCCAATAAAAACAAGATCAATGGAATTTTGATCACTTTGTGTATACTGTCTCCTCGGTAGATCGACTAGTTTCGTATGAAAAACACACCAAGTACAACAAATCTTCAGTAAAATCATCATGTGTTGTTGGCCTCGTTCGGTCGATGTCGACCGTGGATTTACATCACAAATGCATGATATTGTCATGCTCCACAACGTTTCAAATGTCGAAACTGCCCGGTTCTGGAGGAGAAATCTCGATCACAGCGCTCACTGGGATAGACAATACTCGGTCGAACGATGTGCGTTGCGTGATCGACACTTAGCAGCCGAGATCAGTGTCTTCTACCAACATACTTTGCTGGATAAGTGGAAGCCTAACTTTATCGACGTTAACAGGCTATCTAGAAACATACCTACGGTTTAGAAGAAGAAGAAGAGAATGACTTTATTCGTGTACAACGAATTTTCAGCAATACATTAACTTCTCCACAAAATACAAATATGATATAATGGAAAATAACTGGAACATCTCAGCGTCATTTAAAAATTGTCAAGCGCTTCTTTTACTCCATAACAGCTTTCTAATGATCAACCATGTATCGAGCCAAGTATGGAAAAGAAAAGATTCTAAATTTGTTAGTCCTCGAATAGGGAATAACATAGTAATTTCGAGTGGAGGAAAAAGATTCACAAGAAGCAAGGCTTTTGTTTAGTGGATGTGAACAATCAAAAGAAAAAGATGCGATGAACCTGTTGCATTCACAAAAGTGACGATCAATAATAGTGTCTCGAATGTCATCAGCGGGAACACAACTCAATCTTGAGATGAGCTGGAGGGTTAGGCCATGGATATGGATACCTTATGTGTGGCAACAGCCACGAAATCTGTCGTGTAACTCCGCACGGCTTCGCGAACGTTGTGTACTACTCATTTGCAACTTCTGAATTAAACCAAAATCATCCATCGTGCTGTTTCAAGAGTATTGCCATTATATACGAAACAGTCACTGGTGCCTCATTCTACCGATTGGGGGACTTAGCCTATTGCCAAAATAGAGCTTCTTTTCACGTCGCCACTAAGGATTCATCCACGACTGTGCAAAACAAAGTGTTCAGCTCAAGGTTAGAAAGACGTTCTGTTGTCGAGCAACAACCACGAAACCAGTCAATTACTTCTCTACCTTTACTTGTACTTGTGTGCGACTATCTCCTCCTGAAGGATGAGTCGGATTCAATGAAGATTCTTGGGAATTTGGGTACAAAACGGCGTCCCCAACACCACTCTTCTGTCCTGTCTTTCGAACGTTATATAGGACACATTTATAGATTCTGATGTCAATCCAAAATGCCTACGTCAAGTAATTGACTTGGGGTTTAAATGTTTCACTAAGCCCTGTATTTTTGAACGTAATAAGTTTACTGTTTGTTCACAGCGTTGAATTAATTGGTGTCGGAAAATATCTGCGATTTTGCACTTATTTCTTTCGCACTAGTGTCTAGGTCTAGTTCATCATAAGCGTCTTAGATTAGGTGCAATATTGAAGGAAACGGAGACCGTAATATTCGGCACACATTGTCAGCTCCTCAAGATCAGTCGACTTTGCGTCAACTGGTACACGTCAATCCTTCGCCTCGATCTCTTTGGAGCTTCTTTTAGACCTCTCCGAATCACGTCCTCCATCATTTTGTGTTTCCAATATGGCTGCAAACCGGGTTTTGTGGATTTACGGTGACTGTCAACGCTTTTATTTAACGCTTTCTCCAGGATGTTGTACCGCATTTCAAAGTAGTGCTGTTGTTTGACATTCTTCACCATTGAACTTGCACGCTCCACAATATCAACGAAACACTATCCCAAATTCAAAGTTAGATTGCAACCAAAGTTAAAAAACTGGATATCATGCCAGAAAAGTTCAATATATCTGCATCTGTATGAATCTGGATGTTACTGTTTAGTTTGTTCGGGTTGAAAATAGTTCATTAGTAATTAATTCATTAATTTATTATTACCTGGAGCTGCGTCTATAGGGCGGTCGGCCGTTTAGCATCTGTTCAAATACAAACGGTCAAGTAATAAAGCTATACTGACGAAAGCATTTATGCGTCTGCATGAACAAAGATTATTATATAATGACAATAATAACTAATGATAATCACAGTACACTCCATTTTAATAAAACGAACTTGCAAACTCGGATGCAAAGAATATAGTGGCGTCAAGATCATAATTCATTTTGTGAAGCAATGAGATGAATTACTAATTTCAAGGAGGCAGAAAACTTACGCAATGTGAAAAGTAAGAAGAATATGCAATGGAGCCCATGTGAAGGTAGATTGGTAAAAGCTGATCAAACTTTTAGAATTGCAAACGACTGCAGTGTTTCCTATCATTACTGTTGAAATTCTCTGCTTGAATTATTATCTAATTTCACATTTTGTTGTTCAAAGATTGATGATAATCTCTTTTTAGACACCAAGATTGAGAAGCGGATTGGCAGAGCAACTATCAACTTGTTTCGTCTGAATTCCCGTGTCTCGGGCAATCGCAAGCTTGCCATGAAAAGAAAACGGACAGTATAGAGTGCGCCCGTACCGAATGCATTTCTGTAAGGTAATAAAACTTGGCCCATCCATGCAAGACACGCAAGTCCTCAGTCAGTATCGTTGTCGATTGGCTTGTGAATAATGTGTCCTAACTAATCACATCCAAGGTGCTCGAGAGGATTGTGGCAAGCAAACTAAGCACATACCTCGAAGAAAATAGGCTATTTTGGGGATGAATATTCTTAGCTCACTAACATTCTCACTAACCTTGATGATTAGGCTCGAACAGTAGATATTGAGCATACCATCCATGTATGCTACTCGGATATGTCAAAAACCTTTGACCGCGTAAACCACAGTATTTCAGAAGCTGGAACGTTGTGGTATCGCTGACAGATTAATAGCCTGGTTATAAAATTACCAGACTGATCGTCTTGTTCAAGTCTCTGTTGAAGATTTTTTGTCGAAATCGGTAACCGTGACAAGTGGATTGCCTCATGGATCCGTAATCTTTCCAATGCTCTTCTCACTTCATGCTTATGACATGCTGGCTTTCATCAAGTGAAAGATCGTACTGTTCGCGGACGATATAAAAATGTGACCGTTTATAGACAAAACGGAATATTTTGAACACCTCCGGAAGGATCTAGACAAACTTCCCGTTCGATACCCTAAAATCGCCTATTCTTCCATTTTCAAAATTGCCACATACTGAACCTTGGGCAATATGTGGAAAGACGACATGAGTGTGTGAATAAGCAACACTCTAGGAATGTCGAGACATTTCAACTCTGTCTGTCAGAAAAATCACAGAAATTGTCACTTCTAAAGAGAATTTTTGGGAGGTTCCCAAAACCGACAATTCCTCATATAATAAATACGTATGTCAGACCCACGATGGAATACGCATTTCAAACGTGGTTGCCATGGCCGAAAAAAGAATTTGCCACTTTTAAAAGAATATACCTTCAAGGTACTAAACTTGTCACTGGAATCAATCGAAAACCTTCCTATGATCGAAACACAAACTTAGATTATTCGAATATCCACGTCGTCATCTCTGAGGTGAATTGATTTTGGCTTACAATATTTTAGCTACCGCAAATCAACCTCACAATGCTAATTTAATCTAAGGGGGGAGGTTACATAAGACAATTAGCTCAAACGTTGACTCTGACTCTCCCCCACTCACGACTCAACTCTTGACGACAAATTTTGCCGAGCGAGTTGGTTTTACGTGGAACATTCCAGATTCAAGATTCAAGTTTGGGGAAAAATTCAGATTAGCTCTCATATAATCGTCAAGTTTCGATTTGTATATAGATAAACTGTTTGAGCTTACCAAATCGGCAGGTATGGAATTCCAAACAATGCACACGCGCACCGAATAAAAATAAAAATACCTGCGGCAGTTCCGTTTGGAATGCGGTATTTCCAACTTGCAACCATGGCCACGGCTGTTGCTGGAAGTTCGAAGGTGGGATAATATGTTCAGGGGTTTGGTAACAGTAGTGAGAATTTTGTATGCGAGGATGAAATCACCTCGCATTCTCCTTTGTGCAAGTGTCCTCAGCTCCAGTCGTCTGAATTGCTCAGCGAATGTCATATTTTCGAGTCTAATGACAAGCTTAGAAGCGCTCTGATATATGTGATCCAGAAGTACGATGTCTTTTTGGAGCCATGGTGTCCAGGATTGTGTGGCATAGTTTGGAACCGGGTATATATATGTGTTCATCATAAGTAATTTGTGAAATCCACCAATCAAAACATGTATACGAGAAATCTTGATACCTGTTTGCCCTTAAGCCCGTGCATAGAAGAAAAATATACACCTAAACCCTATGGATCTGCATGCGCCACTCCACTGTGCAAACAAAAACAATTTCTGCCCCCTTGATTCTTGAACTGCTCAGTAAGCAACCGAAGCGCGTTTTGCTTGTTAATATTATTCATAGTTCTCATTTTATTATGTGATTTTCAGTAAAGCACTGTGCTTTCAAGACAATTAAAATTAAATTGAGTGTCCCTTTCTAAATATCATGTCAGGCAGTATTCAACTGGTTTTGTTCCACAGTGCGATGCACTGAAGCTTTACTTACCATCTGACATTGAAATTACGGTAACATGTTTTGCGAAAACAGGTCCAATAGTGAAATGAACAAGATCGATCTTCACTACTTTGACAATGTTGTTTGCTACCTTCCACACCTTGGATGGATAATTGAGGACTGTTTTACTTTTCCGATTAGAATGGTGTTGGCCCGGAGGGTCGGTTGTCATTTCTTGTTTACATTCTGACGAGGCCTTACCGGGGCTTTGAACTTGTTCACTAAACAGAGTGCAACATTTGCGACTACTCATCCGTGCCAAGCTTATCGAACCATTCACAAAGTTGATCACGACGGTCCATAATGGAAGCACTGGACTCGAGTATCGCTTTTATTTGAGCTCATCTGCAGTGCATATCCTCCGCCTCGGGTGGGACTCGAACCCCCGACCATCACAATTGTAGTCCCACGCCTTAACGACTTGGGCTACCGTTCACCGTTTGACCGATCGCAATTAAGCGTTTATGAACTGGTCAACATTTTGTTGTGTAGCGTGTGCAGTGTGAGCAAGTGTGATTAGACCCCGGCCTTGATCTACCGATTGCAAAGCGCGGCTCGTAAATTCGCTCCTCCTTAGTATAGTCATCCGCAAGCCGAACAAGCCAAAAATTATTAACAAAGGCTCTAGTATATAACTATGTTCAATAATATCTCATTTCTTGAAACACTCATTGCAAATGCACCTAACACTGGGATGGGTTTACAGAAATCAATATGATGCAACGTTGCATGAGAAAGCTGAATGAGTATCTCTGTTGATTAGGATCTACTTTAAACACTGCATAAAACAGAATGCGCGAATTGAATATGAATTAACCCAAATTGTGTGAGCTGTTGCGTTGTCTGGAATGCAGGTCCGCATTTGTGCAAGCACCTCTAAGTGAATAGACGGAATCACCATGTGCAAATGGCTCTATCATGAGTGTTTGTTTCTCAAGTGACCTTGATGCTTTACGATAATGAAGATAGAAATAATCGGTCATCATCACATTGTATAAGCATTTAGGAGAATCAAAATATGCTGACGAAATGTACGAATTGGTAAAATGTATCTGGAGGATCTAGTTGTTGTTAGCCTCATTCGGTTATGTTGACCATGGACGTTGAGCACAAACACCTGATTGTTTCATACTCCATATTATTTCAAATGAATAAACGATCTGGATTGGGAGGAACAATCCCACCTGCATTATCTGCTTTTCCCCAGCTTCCAGAAGAGAGAGATAAGAAGAAATCGACTCTATTCGTAAACACGAATTTTCAGCATTTTCAATAACCTCAACACAAAATAAAAATACATTGATGAACTGGTCCCGATATCAAGTCACAATTTATCAACTGAAAATGTTTCTTGTTCGTTCTAGACGAATTCGCTCGACGATGCGTTTCGAGAACTGCTCTCCGATATTCCTTTTAATAACCACGTATTTTATAACGCTAGATATAGAGAAGGTAACATTCCTTGTAGTTCATCGTTGTTCTCCGAGCTGGTATGATTGATTGCAGACGTTTCGTCATCAAACTAGGTGACATCATCAGCGAAACTTCTTTCGAAGTAACTATGCGGTGGGCATCATTCGAATTTATCTACTGCGTTTCGACCTCATTTACTGTGATTGTCTAGAATCCCTGCATGTATTCGTTGGCGTGTTCTCATTGGTCCGTAGATCCCATCCACTTGAATGTGTTCATGTGTTTCGCTGATGATGTCATCTAGTTTGATGACGAAACGTCCGCAATCAATCATACCAGCTCGGAGAACAACTATGA
This sequence comes from Atriophallophorus winterbourni, assembly GCA_013407085.1. NCBI lineage: Eukaryota > Metazoa > Platyhelminthes > Trematoda > Plagiorchiida > Microphallidae > Atriophallophorus > Atriophallophorus winterbourni. The sequence continues at coordinate 10,921 of JACCGJ010010069.1, forward strand.
ACAACGATCCGGTACCTGAGCTACAAGTTTTAAAAGGTAACATGCCATCCGTCCTGGATCTAATACTAACGAGTGAGGAACACGCCGTCGAAAATCTCGGGTACGAAACTCCATTGGGTTCTAGCGACCACCTGGTACTTTTATTCGATTATGTTTGTCAACCCGAAAGAATAAATGACATCAACAAAACAAAACTACAACTGGATATTGGAAGTCTTCACAATGCTCTTCGAACGATTTCTGACTGGGAACCAGAGACCGCGGACGTGCATCGTTCTTGGGTAAACTTCATAGAAAATCTGTATGATTAAATAAACCTACATTCCAGATTTGTGTCAAAGACAACGCAAAAACGATTTACCTTCACATTGAGAAGCCGCACAAGGAAGTGGATTAAGATACGATGCATGAAGAAACTATGTCCAGAATCCGATGCCATATAATTGGGAATCATATCGTCTGTTGAGGAACAAGGTCACCTCTCTTATCACCGAGGACAAGCAGTCTCACCAGGCAAGACTACTGACCATAATGGAGCGGAACCCCAAAGTCCTGTACCAGATTGTTAACACCACATCAAAAATTAAGCCAGGAATCTCAGCACTACGCACACTTCATGGTCTAACTACGACTGCATCAGAGATTGCCTAAGTTCTTGCAGGTTACCACTGCAATGTTTTAGTCCCAAGGAATCAGTGCATCTTACGCCGCATTCGATCGGCTTTTCCGATGAAATACTTAACGAAATCTCAATAAACAATGAGTGTGTCATGCTCAGACTTCTTCGTTTGAATACCACAAAGTCACCAGGAGCAGATGGAATCACTCCTTTTATCCTCAAACAATGTGCATCCTCATTGTGTGGTCCACTCAGCACGTTATTCCAAATTTCGCTCGAAAATAGTATCGTTCCCGCGGAATGGAAATCTGGTATCATCACACCAATCTACAAGGGCGGGAGTCGATCTGACGCTGCGAACTATAGGCCAGTTACGTTGTTGTCAGTAATTTCTAAAGTGCTAGAGAGTTTAGTAGCGGAAAAGATCACCCATCACCTCGAAAACAATAGACTGCTTGCGACTGAACAGCACGGTTTCAGGAAACATCACTCATGTCTATCTAAACTCTTGCTCACCTTAAACGACTGGACTGAGTGTGTGGACAATGGTTACTCCATCCACGCATGCTTTTTAGACATGTCAAAGGCTTTCGACCGCGTCAATCATAGTATTTTAATCCAGAAACTTGAATTGCACGGGATAACAGGAAAAATTCTTGCTTGGCTAGAAAACTATTTACGCGACAGGAGTGCCCAAGTCAGAGTTGACGGCGCCTTATCGGAACCATTCAAAATTACGAGCGGAGTGCCCCAGGGTTCGGTCCTCGGACCGATTTTGTTTTTTTATCTACGCAAACGACATTCCCGAGCATGTTAACTGCAAGATTATTTTATTTGCAGACGATATAAAGCTTTGGAGAAGCATACGTACAAATGATGACTGTGAAACTTTGCAGAAGGATCTAAACACATTGCACGATTGGTCTTTGAGAAACAAACTACCATTCAACTTCCAAAAGGTCAAGGTGTTAAACATTGGAAAGACTGTTAATTACAACTACACTCTCGGGTCCCACCAACTCGTCTGGACAACTGAAGAGAAGGATTTGGGTGTTTGGACCAGTTCAAGTCTTAAGACTTCACTGCAGTGCAAAGCGACATACAAAAAGGCGTCACAAGTATTGGCGTTATTGAGACGAATTTTCGGCAGATTCTCCAATCAGTCGGTGCCCCGTATCATGAACACCTATCTGAGACCAGCGATGGAGTACGCTGTTCAGGCTTGGTCACCCTGGATTCAGAAAGACATCAATCTTCTGCAGCGTATTTACCACCGAACCACAAAGCTTGTACCCGGACTAGCTGCTAAACCATATGAAGAACGTTTGAGGAGTCTCAATCTTTTCGACTTTCGCTGTCGTCGACTAAGAGGTGACCTCATACTGATGTACAACATTATGCACGTCCCTAACCATCCCTTGTCCAAACTTTTCACACGCTCGCCACCCCGTGCCAGTCGAAAACATGAACTTACAGTGCTTATTCCCAATTCAAGACTGAACTGTCGAAGATATTCGTATGCTGTACGTGTAAGCTTCACATGGAACACTCTCCCCTCCATTGTTACACACTCAGCCAACCTGGATATTTTTAAAGCTAATTTGGACAAATACTTGAGAGAAAACCCAAATTTTGATACGATTTACACTACATGAGTTTCCCTGTTCTTCTTCTTTTTTATTGTATATAACTCATAACTCCATCCTATGGTTATTGATAAGCTAAATGCTTTTTAGACCATTACAACTTTGAATCACTTTGAACTTTGAATAGATAACTTCAACATATGATTCAATTTATCATCAAACGCCGTAACCACACTTTTGGGAAAAAACATTTCGCTGCAATATCCAGAATCTCGTATTTCGTTCAAAAGTACGCCTCTAAAATTGACCTCAGCTGATACGCAAATGTGATACATTTGGCCTACAGATAGCTTTAAAATTTAACGAAATTTTCACAATGCACGGTCGTTTTGAAGGCCCCGCACTGAAAAAGTCGCTTTAATCAGTGTATCTGAATCTGAAAGTCAAGAGCAAGTACTTCTCAACTCGTCGAGTCAATATCAAGAGTTTTTACATCTATTTATAAAGGTCTTCTACGGCAAGTATAGTATACTCAACGGTCTAACTCTTGATTGCAACTCACCGTAGAAAATATCATTGTGAATACGGCAATTTTCCACTATGTACACATGACTCAAACAGGGTAGGCAGATATGTCGGTGTTAAGTGAGTTTTAGAAAGTAATTCAGTATTTATTACTTTCTCCACCGGCGATATGTTCAACATATGACGGATTTTGTTTAAATTGGAAGAGCTTCTTGTCTAACAAATTTGCTGACAAGCTTAGACGATTGGACGAGGATTGTAGATGCGCAGGCTGTATTCATGCTTGCTACCTGGACATTTCTAAAGCGTTCGACAGAGTTGATCACAATTTACTCTTGAGCAAGCTAAAGAAACACGGTGTTGTTGGAAGACTATACGAATTGCTAAGAGATTACCTCAGCAACAGACACATCCGAGTTCGTGTGGACGGCCTTTTATCGAAGAACATCGATGTCACTAGCGGAGTTCCACAAGGCTCAGTGCATGGACCAATACTGTTTCTAGTCTATATGAACGATATACCACTGCCAAATGATAGTAAAATTGTTGTGTTTGCTGACGATATAAAAGTATGGAGGTAAATCAGAAATGCAGACGATTGTATCTTGTTGCAAAACGATTTGAGTGCTTTGTTCAACTGGTCATCTGAAAATAAAATCTTATTAAATATACAAAAGTCGAAGATGATTCAGATTGGTTGTGACCTTGGCTTTTCCAATCGATACAACCTCAGCGACATAAACCTGTAATACACCGAAGAAGAAAAGGGCCTCGGTGTATGGATTTGCGGCAGTTTGAAAAATGGTCTACAATGCAAAACGGATTACAAAAGCGCGTCTCAGCTGCTCGACATGTTACGGCGGATATTTGGACGTTTTTCCCTGGGGTGTTTTCCTCTCATGATGAATACATATATACACCCGGTTCTAGATTATGCCGCACAAGCCTGGACACCATGGCTCCAAAAAGACATCTTACTCCTGGATCGCATATACCGGAGAGCTTCTAAGCTTGTCATTGATCTCAAAAATATGCCATTCGCCAACCGACTCAGACGACTGGAGCTAAGGACACTTTCACAAAGGAGAATGCGAGGTGATTTCATCCTCGCATACAAAATACTCACTACTGTTTCCCACCCCCTGGATATATTATTCCACCTTCGAACTTCCAGCAACAGCCGTGGCCATGGTTGCAATTTGGAAATCCTACATTCCAAACGGAACTGCTGCAGGTATTTTTATTCGGTACGTGTGTGCTTTGCTTGGAATTCCCTACCCTCCGATTTGGTAAGCTCAAAAAGTTTATCTTTATTCAAATCAAAACTTGACGATTATATGAGAGCTAATCCAAATTTCGCCCCAAACTATTAATAAGCTATCATCGTCCCATTGAATTTGGTTATATATTATATATATAATATATATATATATATTTTATATATATATATAATAGATATATATATATATTTGTACCTTTATTTCCACGCTGTGGTTATTGTAAAGTTAATTGTTTTTTCAACCATAAATCTTGAATGTTGAATGTTGAATGAATGTTGAATGTATTGCAATTTAAATTCGAACATTGTTGAAAACATTTCATCATTGAGTTTGCGTTTGGAAGAAACCGTGCATTTAAATCGTGTATAACCGATTAATTGTCAATCCCAATGGACAGAAGTTTGATGTGTTGGCAGTGATATGTCAATGTAGTATTTTTTACCAACGTATCCTTTGTAACCCCATTGCAGAGTAAATCAAACAATACGAATCGAGGAGTTCGAGCTACTGAGAGTTTCCAAGTAGCGCGTTTATGTTTGGTCACAGTGAGACAAAATTCTGTTACATTTCAGTTAATACAGCAAACCATGTTGTTCGAAATCTGAATCACATTCCAACTTAAGCTGGGAATCCGAGTAGATATAATGCAATACTGGTGTTAGCTGTTTGCTTACTTGTGACAACCAAATCCTGTTCAGATTCATTTTAGCTTTTCTTGCTTAAAGTCTCATCTTCCTGCAGAAGTATTCCATTAAGAAAGCTTCAACTTATCTAATGACATTGCAGCGTTCACTTAGAAAATGTATGCGTGCAACTTACAATAATGGAAGTTCCAGTTAGGCTACATATTTCAATGTACGTCGTATTCCACAAAATCTATTCTATAGTGAGTTAAAATCAGGAACTCGACAATTGAGCAGCATTGAGGTACAAAGACGTTCGCAAAAGAAATATGAAAGCTCTTGGCATTGACCCGCGAGTTGAGAAGAACATACTCTTGACCGCTCACTTTGGAGGCATTGTTTGAAGCGTCGTCTGCAAGATGGGGAGGAGCAGATACAGCTCTTGGCTGCTGAACGCAGATCAAGCCGCCGGCGTGTAACTAACGCCCTACAACAGTGTTCTGACTATCGTTGCAAGCGCTGTGAGAGATTGTTCCTCCAGAATCGGACTGTTTAGTCATTCAAAAAGCTGTAAAACATGAAAATTCATTCGATTGTGATGTACATCCATGGTCGACATCAACCGACGGAGGCAAACAACATCATTGACCCGCGAGTTGGGAAGAACTGGCTCTTGACCGCTCACATTAAAGTTATAGTGCGTTGCGTTGTCTGCGATCAGGGGAGGAGCAGATACAGCTCTTGGCTGCTGAACGCAGATCGCGCTGCCGTTGTGCAACTGACACCGATCTACTGAGTACGTCCTGTCTCTGGCGGGAGAGATTGTTACTCTCGAAAGCTGTGAAACTTGAAAAAAATCATGCGATTGTGATGTACATCCATGGTCGACATCGACCGAAGGAGGATAAGAACAACAACAACCTATAGTTTGACTCTGTGTTTATTGTAAAGTTTATTGCTGTTTTGAACTTGGATAACCGTGTGAATGTTTCAAAAGTTTAACTGCACTGTTATATTAGATTCGTACAAAAAGCAATGTGGATCCCAGTCAAGAATGCAAGACGCAGATAAATGGTGTTTATATATTGTTGTTCACAATACCTTGCACTAATACACGAATGCCATTTCTGCGACATTTAGATTCGACTCGACTTAACTTGACTTAATCCCTTGAGTTCCTGGAGGAGCATAGGGCCTCGGCAACTTGTCTTCAATTCGGTCTGTCCATAGCAGCTAGTTTGATGTCGTTCCAGTTAAGTCCACACTTGCGGATTTCCTCTTCGCACGAGCGCCTCCAAGATAGCCTTGGGCGTCCGACCCGTCTCTTTCCGATTGGGTTC
>JACCGJ010010070.1:0-35362 GCA_013407085.1 Atriophallophorus winterbourni
TGGGAAAATCATGTTACCACAACATATCTACACTTTGATCTGATTCTTTAAGCGATTTTGATCTGAAGTATTCAACTAAGCCCTCGTCACATTGCGCTTCTTCGACCGACGTTAACAAATTGCATATTGTTCGATGGCGAAAGACATATTCCATCTTTTCGAGGATGTTTTCGTTTGGAATGTTCTGATCCACTCTTTCCGACACCACAATTATTGCGAGTTCGCGAATGTCGTCGTTGATCGGTTCAGTGTTCCTTGCTCTTGTGCTGTGCCAGAGGTTGGTGTCCTGTATATCATACGATTAGCCCTCCTCGTTGATGCACATTCACAACAAATCCGCAAATAAACATCCACAGCCTAATAATAAATGAAAATGATTTTATCGGGTACGTTGATTATAATTTGACTCTGAGTCGTGTTGAACACATTTCAGCTTTAAGAGTAGTAGTAGTAGTAGTAGTAGTAGTAGTAGTAGTAGTAGTAGTAGTAGTAGTACTAGTAGTAGTAGTAGAAGTAGCAGCAGCAGCAGTAGTAGTAGTAGTAGTAGTAGTAGTAGTAGTAGTAGTAGTAGTAGTAGTAGTAGTAGTAGCGGTAGTAGTAGAAGTAGCCTGATCCAGACATAGTGCCGCACAGTCAGAGACTGCACATTGGCTAAGATACGGTCAGGCTTCCCAGGGTTAAACAGTTAATGTGAAGGATAATAAGAATAGCATTGAGACTCCAGCGTGTACTCGCATTCAGCTCACTACCGATGGCAACTCAATTTGGCACGGCGTTAGCTACATAGCCCGGAAGTGCTGCACGATGATGGCAAACTGTACGAATCCGTTCATGCGGCGTGGTCGATCGAGATGCATGCAAATGAGCTTTTTTTGTTCATGTCCATGGGTTCAAATCCTGTCAACGTGAATGTTGGCTCATGTGATTGAACAAGTTGGTCGTATCAACCTTTTCCAACAGTGTCATACAAGCACAACTTGTTTACCATTCCTCCACTGTTTCAAGCGCATGTGGATCCTTATAGTACTGTCCCAACCTGATTAGTGCAAACAGCATGAAACCGGTTATGGGGTGGGTGGGTGTGATGGAAATGCATGCAAATGAGCAGTTTGGTTCATGGTTATGGGTTTAACCCCATTATACAATTGCATGGGCACGTGATTGAAAATGTTGGTCGCACGATCCTTATCCAACAGTATAATACAAGAGCGATTTGTAAAACCATTGCCTCACTGTTTCAAGCGCATGCTGATCTTGATCTTACTGTCCCTACCTGATGAATGCAAACGGCACAAATCCGGGCGTGGTGTGTGTGTGTGTGATGAAAAATGCATGCTAGTGATCTTTTTAGTTCATGGCCACGGGTTTAAACCTTATCTACAAATGTTTGGTCACGTATTGCAAGGGTTGGTCGTAACAACATTATCCAAAAGTGGCATACAAGCGCGACTTGTTTATCAATCCACGACTGTTTCAAGCGCATGCGGATCCTGATCTGACTGTCCCTACCTGATGAGTGTAAACAGCACGAAACTAGTCGTGCGGTGTCTTCGTGTGAATGCATTGAAATGTAGATTTTCGATGTGATTACGTTCTGTCTCGAAATTTCTACAGAGAATGGCATCACTTAGTACAAGACTAAAAAATGTAAAAGCATCTCGCACCGACATGAAATGCTGTCTCGCACCCCAAGTTTTGAAACTTGGTTGAACTCGACTCAATCGAAATTAAAACGTAAGTCGTTAATAAAGCATAAAAAAGAGGGTTCGTTAACAAGATTGAAAAGGAATCAACGCGATATTTTTATATTTCACCCAAAACGATCCTTAATTGCATGTCAGTTGGAATGATCGAATACATAACAAGTTCCATTGAGGTTGGTTGAAAAGTCATTGTTGTTTTTGTGGTCATAACGAAAGGTATCGACATTTTACCCCATCATACATTTCTTATTTCATATGTTTGTTATTAATGATTACTTTAGTATCAGGTGACCTTAGTTTTGTCGGTTGTGTATCTTACGTGCTGTATAATACATTAATATTACTAAGCTTCACATTTTACATTCTATAGTACCAAGTGATATAACACCAGACATTGGAACACAAGTTTTATATTTTAAACCGATCTGCATGTTTTTTTATTTTATATGACTGTGATTTATAGAGCATGACGTAAATTATTGCCTAATGGTTTAGTTGCATGCAGCTGAACCACGATTGAGTGCTTGTGATGTCGGATAGTGGAGTATCAGCAGCAAATATTTTCACTGCAACATCATAAAATTTGTTCTTAACTGCATTCTGAACATCACTTACGATATAGATCAGAATGTATAAGAATTTCGGTGCGAAGTATTGCGAACAAACTTCGCAACCCCGGAAGTCTGAATGTGCGAAATAATATTAACTGATTGAAAAGTGTATTTTACAAGCATTTTTTCAAATAAAATAAACAATGCATAAAACGTATGTTTGTGTACAAAGCTTTCCTATAATCCATACCTACGATTAATTACAAATTTTTTTCAATAGTGCCATCATCAGAAAACCACGTGTTGTATGATGGTATTTGTCTTGGTCAATAAATTCAATACAAAATTGTGAATAGTATAAATAATGAATTCCATACGAAAAATCCTGTTTAATAAAATATCTACATTTTACATGTATATATCCAACACTTGGTTAATATAAATGAAGGGAAAAATAAGATATCGTCTATTTTCACGTGGAATGAGTGCACAAATAAAAGTAGCATTCTATAATCATGGATATGAACATAAAATATTAGTGCTGGTTGAGAAATCCTCAAGATTCGATGAATAGGAAAAATTCGGCTAGTGATTTCATGCATTAGACAACACGAATTTGTAGTCAGGGACTCAGCAATTTTTACTTAGATTAACCTAATGAGAAAGAAATGTGAAAATTTTGTTGGCAGTTTTTTTTAGTGTATAAGTGCCAAACTAGAACAGGAAAATGTTACAGTAAAGGCAGACAAAGGAACGAACTTACGTTAAGTGGAAATTCAATGTCCAACGCGAATATCCACACACAAATTAATTCCAACTCCGAACCCGGTGAGTCGCGTAGATCTGCAATGATAGTTGGTGAAGCTGAAAAATGTGGTGACAAGTCAATTTTGCCGTTAACCGTCGTGATTCGCAAACACGCAATAAAACAGCACCAGCACACCAAGCAGAAGAAGAACGTGTAGTGGACCAGAAATATAAGTCTAGCACTACACACAAAAATGGCAAAAAAATTGGAAAGGACTCACTGAAAGACCAAGAGAGCAAATGTCCAAACAAAGATCCGTAACGTCCAACGATAGCGAAGTAATCCACACAGGAAAATCCAGGAAATGGAATCCAAGGTGCAGATAGCGCTAAAATGTTGGATATTCCGTTAATCACAGTTCCAGCACAAAGTGGCGCACACAGACTTCACAACCACGGAAGAAGTCAGAGTCCGAGTTCGAAAATTGTATTGACCGCCAAAAAGTATTATGTACAAGCATTGATACAGATAAAGTGTACATGGCCAAAAAAATGAATAATCATACAAGGCCAAAAATTGTATGTACAAAATGCTATGGTACAAGGGAAAATAGATCACTACAATACTCCCCCACCAGAGCGTTAGTTAGGCTTGAATGAAGGGTAACATACGCTCGAAATGTTCATAAGGTCACGTAATCAGCAAGGCGTTTGGGCCAGTGCACATGTCTACCGGTTCGGGTTTGAACGGGGGTAGGAGGGACCGGGGAATTGAGATGAACATGGGTGGAGGTTGGCGCATGAGGATTATCATGGAGTTGTGCGTGAGGCGTAGTGATGCTTGGCGGAGATTGCGGCTTAAGCTCGACAAAAGCGGGTTTTAAGCGGTCAATAGAAACTGTGTCACGTCGACCATTCATATCCAAAACGAAGAACTTGGGTTTACGCTCGATAACTCTGTGAGGTCCGTGATAGGATGACTGAAGAGGTTTACAAACAGAGTCGCGTCGCACAAAAACAAAATCACATGTATCAAGATGAGGTGATTTTTGTTGATGAATAATGCGCTGACGAGGAGGCGTAAAGTCTAACTTGGACATGAACGATCGCAAGCGAGAAATGTAATCTGAGGACGGAAGTAGTGACTGGCAGGGCACAACGAGTTCACCGGGAAGACACAAGGCGGTACCAAAAACTAACTCTGCGGCTGAGCACTGCATGTCTTCTTTGATAGCGGAACGTATTCCAAGAAGAACAAGTGGTAAATTCTCAGTCCATTTATTAGGATTAGGCTGGCAGGCTTAAGAGGCTTTAAGCTGCCGATGAAAGCGTTCAACCAATCCGTTCGAGTTGGGGTGGTAGGCGGTGGTTCGTATGTGCTGACAGCCAAGGAGTCGCGTCAGATCTCGGAACAAAGTCGATTGAAACTGAGCGCCACGGTCGGTTGTGATGACAGATGGTGTGCCAAAATTGGCAATCCAATGTTCGACGAAGGCGCGTGCTACAGTCTCTGAACATGTGTCTTTGATCGGAACAGCAATCGGCCATCGAGTAAAGCGCTCAATCGCCGTTAGGATGAATGAGTATCCGTTCGATGATGGCATAGGACCGACGAGATCCAGATGCACATGAGAGAATCGACAGTTGGGATGCCTAAATGGAACGTAAGGTGTGAAGGTATGTCGAGATATCTTGTTCTTTTGACAAGGAATGCAATGCTGGACCCAATTTCGTATATCCTTATTCATGGACGGCCAAACACAACGATCTGCGATTAGCCTCACGGTGGCGCGTTTTCCAGGATGAGACATCGAATGAAAATGATCGAAAATGGCACGTCGCAGAGAAGGAGGGACAAAAGGTCTAGGTTTCCCTGTCGAGATATCGCACATCAACGAGGCATCGGCGTTTGGTAACTGAATTGGCTGCAAATCCAGGGATCGAAACTTCGCGAGTTCGGTTTTATCAATCTCGGCTTGATGGTTAATCAAAAGGGAGAGATCAAATGGTTTGCCTGCAGACAAAACAGAAATGTCAGGTCTTGATAAAGCATCGGCGACCAAGTTAGCATCTCCTTTGATGTAAGGAATATCGGTAGAGAACTGAGAGATGTAATCTAAGTGTCGAATCTCGCGTGGCGAATGACGATCAAGTTTAGACTGCAGAGCAAAAGTTAATGGTTTGTGATCCGTAAAAATAATGAAGTCACGACCTTCCAGTAAATGACGGAAATGCCGTATGGCCAAATATATCGCAAGTAATTCACGGCCAAATGTGCTCTAGCGAGTTTGTGCCGGATTAAGCTTTTGCGAGAAAAAATGCCAGTGGACGGACTGTGTTCTTGTGGTGTTGTTGTAAAACAGCTCCCACAGCCGAATTGGAGGCATCGGTCGTCAATGACAAAGGAAAGGTCGGTTCCGGATCAATGAATGAGAGTTCTGTGGCACTGCAAAGAGCTGTTTTGGATGCGGCAAAAGCTTCAAGTGCCTCAGGCGAAAGCTGAAGAGATTTTGATTTGGAGTCGAGCAAATCGGTCAGCGGTGCAATGATCTTTGCGCAGTTTGGAATAAAGCGACGGTAAAAGTTGATCATGCCGATTAAGCGGCGCAACTGCGTTACTGTTGTGGGGACAGGAAAGTCGGAAATCGCCTGGCATTTCTCGGGAAGAGGTGTGATACCGGATCGAGTAAGGCGATGACCGAGGAAGTCCAGTGAATCTGTGCCGAAAATGCATTTACTTGGGTTGATCTTTATCCCGTAGTTGACGAAACGCTCTAAAACGAGACGGATGTGCTCAACATGCTCCTCTGGAGAGTTGCTGGCGATCAAGACGTCGTCGATGTATGCGTGGGCGAACGGCAAGCCTCGCAAGACTTCGTCGATGAAACGTTGGAAGGTTTGTGCAGCGTTTCTCAAGCCAAAGGGCATCCGAGTGAATTCGTATAAGCCGAAAGGAGTCGTGACTGCCGTTTTGGGTATGTCTTCCTCGGCTACCGGGATGTGATAATAAGCACGGACGAGATCAAGTTTAGTAAGTATCGTCGTGGCACAACGATTCAAAGAGAAATCGTGGATGTGCGGCACCGGATATCTGTCGGGGACCGTTCGGTTGTTGAGAGCACGATAGTCGCCACATGGCCTCCAGTCGTCTGAGGTCTTCTTGGGGACCATATGAAGTGGTGACGACCAGGAGCTGGAAGAGGGACGGATGATCCCGAGCTCTAGCATGTGCTCAAACTCGGCTCTTGCGATCTTGAGTTTCGACGGGTGAAGTCGCCTAGGTCTGAAGGAGACTGGTGGTCCGCTAGTGACAATGTGATGTTTCACGGAGTGTGTCACTTTGTCTGTCGGTCTTGGTGGCTGCATGACGGATGGGAATTCATGCAGTATAGCACAAAAAGTCGAAGCTTCTGGAGTAACAGCTTTGATGCTGGAGGAAATGGCTTTAGTAGTGATACCTGAGACCTATAAAGAGGTTTTCGTATCTACTAATCTTCGCTGTTTAACTTCGACGGTTAGACCAAAGTGAGACAGAAAGTCGATGCCGATTATTGGGCAATTTACCTCCGCGATGAGAAACACCCATGGAAAACTGCGTCTTAGTCCTAAGTTGAGGGTTAGCAGGCGTTGGCCGTAAGTGTTAATACGAGTGCCATTTGCCGCTTGAAGAGTGTAGGACGACGGTTTGGAGGTGCTGGATGTTGGAGGTATGACGCTAATTTCAGCGCCAGTATCGACTAGAAAACGCAGACCACTCGATTTGTCTGTGACATAGAATAGGCGACTCGGGTTCGGCGGGCTGGGAACAGTAGTCGCCGTAACGGATTGACCCTTGATTTTGACGGTTTTTGAACACGGAGAGGTGCATTTTGAGGCTTTATCCCCATATCTCTTGTGGTACCAACATATGCGCTCAGGGGTTTTCGATGGTCGAGATTTAGATTTTGAGCGAGATGGGTTGGGAGATTTTGACAAAAGAGAGTTCGCCGCAAGAGTTAGTTCAGCGACTTGTTCTTTTAATTCCGAACATGGACAGGGCGAATTGATGTGTGCGGAATCAACCGTAATTTGGTCGGCTTCTTTTGCTTCGAGCATTTTGTCAGCCGCTTGTGCTAGTTCGTCTAATGATACGTAAGTAATCAAACCAGCAAGCACTTGGCAAATGTCAGTTGGGAGGTTTTTAAACCACAACTGTGTTAAAATGCTCTCCTCAATCCTTTTGTCTCCAAGTAGCTCTTTCATCTGGCGAAGAAGCTGAGATGGCTTTTTATCACCAAGAGCCATTTTGGAAAAGAGGATGTCGAGTTTTTCTTGCTCAGAAAAACCAATTCGGTCTATTAGAGCGGATTTGAGCTTTTCGTATGGCTTGACTTCAGGCATAGCATAAATAAGATCACTGACTTGTTCAGCTACGTCGAGAGGGAGCATGGTCACCACATGAGAATACTGTAAATGACAAGAAATTTGTGTAAAATTCCTTCTTAATTTTCTATTTAAACAAATTGATTTGTTCTTAATTCTTCACGGTTTTACCTATTTGTGTATACATTTTTGATACTGTTCGATCCACTTGTACACATTTTTTGTTTTGTTGAACTAATTGATTTTGCTTGGCTGCCATTAAATTCCACATATTTTTGCACGTGGTATTTGGGCTCATTTTATTGTTTCAATTTGGACACCAATTTGTGTGTCATTTGTTGTTTGATACAGAAATTTGGACGACAACATTGGTAAATTAACTATTTCTAGTTTTTATGCGTCAGGTCGTCATTTTCATTGAATCTATTATTGCTGGAGTTTTGACTCCATTGTACCGGTGCGTTCCGATATAATTGAGGTTTGTATACCATTATTATTGTAACTGTCATTAATTACAGTACCGTAGTAAACCCAAATCGTGGTTCTGAATTTGTCGAACTAGGGACGGGGGATCTACGCGTTAACTAACGACATTGGTCGATACAGTACTCAATTTTGGAACTGGATTTTGATTCTTCTCCAACTGGACGAGAAGTATTCGTTTTCTTCCCGAACTTGACGGGAAGCACTCAAATCGAATTGCCTAATTGGATACGGTCAATTGGATCGCCAATCCAGCGGAACGAGGATCAACTTGGACCCTCGTACATCTACTCATTTCTGTTCAAACATTGGTGACGTTCTTGCCTTTTTTATTTTTTGTTTCGCCATTTTTGATAATGCCACGTAAATCGAAACGTCTGAACACTACTGATAAGCTTGCCTGTAATGGTGATAGTGACACTATTGGTTCCGCCTCGCGTAGCTCTTGTATATCATCTCGAGGTAGTCCTAATTTCGACTCTAAACATGGGCCGTCTGTGCGTGAGCTCGAATTAGAGAGAGATTTAGTGATTGCTAAGGAGACGATAGCTCGTTTGGGCGGATGCAGTGTCAACGACAACTATGTTGCTGAAGTTCCGGTTAATCGACATATTGAGTCGGAAGCGGTGAAGTTGTCACAAAGGGTCGTCAACGATGTTGCTTCATTGCCTAGGGTAGAGTTATCTACATTTGATGGCAATTCGGTGGATTACTGGAAATTTATTCGGCAATTTGAGTGTTATATAGAATCGAAAACTTGCGATTCCGGACAGCGTTTGCTATATCTTATGTATTATTGCCGAGGCAATGCTCGAAAAGCGATTGATGCTTGTGTGATGCTGTCGCCTGAAGACGGGTATAAAAGAGCACGCAGCATCCTACAGGAAATGTTTGGCCTGCCTCATGTCGTTGCACGCTCGTTATTGACCGAGGTGTTGAGTGAAGCAGCCAAAGTAAGAAGCGATTCGGATAGTCTGTCAAACCTTGCTTTGAAGATGGAAAGTTGTCAGATTGCTTTAAAGCAAATGCGCTGTGAAGCAGACTTGAACTCTGTCACCACCTTGGAAGGATTGGTCAAATGTTTGCCGGCTGGACTACAACAGCAATGGGCTGACTGGCAGATGCGATTGCCGCTGATGGGTCAGAAGTTGACTTTGCACGTTTATCCGAGTTTGTCTCCCGCAAAGCGAGAATCGCCAGGAGCAGGTTTGGCATGCTCATTAATGAGACTAAGCCATCAGAGAAATTGAAATTGTCCGAAGGACGGAGAGTGTACATGACCACAAGTTACTCCCCATCAATGCGAATAGAATGCTACCAGTGTAAAGGACCTCATCGAATAGAAAACTGCCCTACATATCTGAAGGCTGATGTGAAAGACAGATGGGCTATTGCTAAGCAACACGGTATGTGCTACGTTTGCTTGAACCGGTCTCATAAAGCATGCGACTGCAAGGTGCCGACTGTTTGCTCCGTCGAAGGGTGTGGTAGACGTCACCATTCGTCTCTACATTATAATCGTATAAGTGAGCAACAAAAAACTATTAATTACAGTGCTACTGCTCTCAGTCCAGCAGTAAGCCTGGGTTACCTGACGGTGAAAATTGACACGCCTGTGGGGCTTGTTCCAGTCGTAGCGTTACTCGATAATGGCTCGGATACCACTCTGATCTCACAAAGATTTGTTGAGAAATTCGGTATGCCTAGTGTCGCAGTTGATGTGTCGATAACCTCGCTCGGTTTGCATCGAAAATTGAAAAGTTCAGTATTGAGTTTCAATGTACATTCCGTTGACGGGGATGAAGTAATTCATGTTGCCGAAGCGTACACGGTTTCCAAGTTACCTGAAGTAACAATGAATTCCCCGAATAGTATCATCGCGAGATATGATCATTTGAAGGATTTAACATTCTCGGAGAATGTTGGACAAGAAATAACCTTGCTGATTGGATGTAACGTTCCGGAAGCGCATTGGGCGTTGGAACAGCGATTAGGAGGCAGGCGCCGTCCATTTGCAACGAAAACATTGTTGGGTTGGATTTTGCAAGGACCGGCATGCGAAGACTCGAAAAATGTCTTCAGTTTAAATTCTTCTACGGATGAAGGGTCCATCGATGAATGTATCAGGAGGCTATACAATACTGAATTTGCGGATATTGCCACAGAAAGCAAGGAACGATCGCGTGAAGATGAAGAAGCATTTTCTCTAGTAAAACGATCAAAATTTATTGACGGTCACTTCCAGGTGCCGCTACCATGGAGGGGTGATAGACGTAAACTTACCGCAAATTATTGGATAGCGGAAAAGCGCTTGGGCTACTTGAGGCGTCGATTCGAACGTGACAGTGCGTTATTCGAACGCTACAACAGGATAATGGCACATCATTTGACTACTGGTTATATCGAAACCGTTCCGAGTAATGCAGATGAGAATCATGCTTGGTATTTGCCTCACCATCCTGTTTTCAATCCTAAGAAACCAGAGAAGCTTAGAATTGTGTTCGATTGTGCTGCTAAGCACAACGGTGTATCGTTGAATGATGCCCTACTTCAAGGACCAAATCTGACAACGAATTTGATCGACGTGTTGATACGCTTCCGCTTACACGCCTATGCCGTCGCCGCTGATATCGAAGAAATGTTCTTACAGGTAAAAGTGCCAGAGAATGATAGAGATGCTCTTCGAATTCTCTGGTGGGACAAAAATGACATTTCGGGTCCCATTGAAAG
The DNA here is from genome assembly GCA_013407085.1 of Atriophallophorus winterbourni. Lineage (NCBI taxonomy): Eukaryota > Metazoa > Platyhelminthes > Trematoda > Plagiorchiida > Microphallidae > Atriophallophorus > Atriophallophorus winterbourni. The sequence continues at coordinate 10,577 of JACCGJ010010070.1, forward strand.
GTTTCGGATGGACGTCATTCTTCGTCGATTCTCTAGTTGGAAACGGCTTCTACGCTCGATTGCATGGCTGATCCGTTTCAAGCGTCATGTTATTATCATGTTTGGTCATGGCTCCAATGGATCTTTATCGGTAGGCAAAATCGGATTAGACGAATTCCGAAATGCTGAAGCAGAAATTATTCGATTGACGCAGCGGAATGTATTTGGTGATAAGGCGCTAAGTGAGCCATGCGAGTTCAATGTGTCATCATTGAAGAAGTTACGCCCATTTATTGATCAAGGTATTTGGAAAGTTGGTGGTCGATTGAGGCATTCTGATCTTGCAGATGAAAGCATTCATTCCATTATAATTCCTAAAAGGCATAATGTTACTGACCTATTGATTTTTGATGTTCATCTGCTCGAAGGACATTCTGGGCCAGCACATACCCTCAGCGTCCTGCGCAGGAAATTTAGGCCGATCAGTGGGCTATCATGCGTGAAGCGAGCACTCGCGAAATGCTTAACCTGTAAACGGTTGGATGCCAGACCGGCAACTCAAGATGATCTGGTCAGGACTGTTGTTGTTCCCTCAAAAAATGGTTTGGTAACACGCGATATACGGAAAATTTGTCTGCTGGAAGGAGCACAAGAGGAATGCTCGGAGTCTGGCGTGGCGGCGCAGATAGGGCTAGCTCAAACTTCTTAAAGGGAGAACGGCAGAACCTGAGGACGTGGTGGGTCTTAGTCCGGCAAACTATTTCCCTATAAAAAGCCACATGTGTCCAATGATGGCGATGCGACGTGGCGTGTGTGACTCGCCACTAAATAGAGTCATTGCCATTCTGCTTTATTCAGGGTCGGGTAGTTAGGAAGGTGGAACCAATCAGTTTGTTCATTCAGGAGTTAGCTCTAGAAGGAATTTGGCGGGCGGTGTAAATGACAAGAAATTTGTGTAAAATTCCTTCTTATTTTTCTATTTAAACAAATTGATTTTTTCTTAATTCTTCACGGTTTTACCTATTTGTGTATACATTTTTGATACTGTTCGATCCACTTGTACACATTTTTTGTTTTGTTGAACTAATTGATTTTGCTTGGCTGCCATCAAATTCCACATATTTTTGCACGTGGTATTTGGGCTCATTTTATTGTTTCAATTTGGACACCAATTTGTGTGTCATTTGTTGTTTGATACAGAAATTTGGACGACAACATTGGTAAATTAACTATTTCTAGTTTTTATGCGTCAGGTCGTCATTTTCATTGAATCTATTATTGCTGGAGTTTTGACTCCATTGTACCGGTGCGTTCCGATATAATTGAGGTTTGTATACCATTATTATTGTAACTGTCATTAATTACAGTACCGTAGTAAACCCAAATCGTGGTTCTGAATTTGTCGAACTAGGGACGGGGGATCTACGCGTTAACTAACGACATTGGTCGATACAAATACATAATGGATTCATCGGTGATGCCATATATACGAAAATTAGCTTCAATTTGGCCGAACCAAAGAGGGAGATTAGAAACGTTTATAGCCGGTAATGTGCATGGGATATGTTGTGATTGTGGGATTGTGGAAACTGTACTTAGGGAAAAATCGCTCATGGTGGGGTGTTAAGTGAGTATTCCAAAATATGAGCCAAAAATTTACAAATACGAATTTATCGTAAATGAGAAAAAAATTGCGGTAGTAGACGGGCTCACCAATTATGTAGTGGACCAGAAATATAAGTCTAGCACTACACACAAAAATGGCAAAAATGGAAAGAACTCACTGAAAGACCAAGAGAGCAAATGTTCAAACAAAGATCCGTAACGTCTAACGATAGCGAAGTAATCCACACAGGAAAATCCAGGAAATGGAATCCAAGGTGCAGAAAGCGCTAAAATGTTGGAGATTCCGTTAATCACAGTTCCAGCACAGAATGGCGCACACAGACTTCACAACCACGGAAGAAGGCAAAGTCCGAGTTCGAAATTGTATTGACCGCCAAAAAGTATATTGTACAAGCATTGATACAGATTAAGTGTACATGGCCAAAAAAACGAATAACTATACAAAACCAAAAATTGTATGTACAAAATACGAAGTTACAAAGTGGAAGCAGTTTACTACAAACGCGCGCGGATGAAGTTCAGTTCAGTTCAGTTTAGTTTGCACAGGACAGTATGTGGCTAACGAGCCAATCGAGCGTCCAGAATTTCTTTCGGTGGAAAGCTGCAGAGAAGCAACCACCACTGCCAAAGCGTTTTTTCCTATTGTGATTTGGATATCCTCGACGATTGCGCCGCCAAGGGATAAGCCAATCGAGCGTCCAGAATTTCCGTCTGTGGAAAGCTTCAAAGGAGCGCCCACCACTGCCAAAGTTGGTTCATTTTCCTCTGGTATTCTCGTCGTATGCGAAGGTACGTCCGATGATTTCCAAGCCGTCCTCTGGTCCCAGAATTTGTAGCTGCGACTGAGAAAAACGGAAAGGGTTTCTCTTCACCAAGCCGGTGAGAGGTTAGCTATGGAAAATTGGTGCGTACATTTAAAACATGACATTTAAAAAGAGGCATTATATAACAGGATTTTTTTGTGTTTTTTTTAAATTGTGGTCAAGACCATATAATTTCAAAATGAATAAAAAATGGACAATTCTGACGACAGACAACCTGCATATTCACGGGAAAAAGTCTGGGAAAAGCCCAAGCCACAAGGCATCTAAACCCCTTTTGAATGCACCTATTGATGTGCAAGCTATTAGTTCCTCAGGCAGCTTGTTCCAGAAGCTTACCACTCTTTCACTGAAAAAGTGTTGCCTAAGATTCAGACGGCTGTGGTTTTTCGCGAGCTTCAATGTATGTCCTCTAGTTGATGGGTTGATCGCTCGAGAGAACAGGATTTGACATCCCTCGTCGCCTAAGCCTTTCAGGATTTTGAAAGTTTCTATGAGGTCACCCCGTAGACGCCGACGCCGAAGGGAGAAGAGACCTAAAGAAATTAAACGTTCTTCGTAGGGTTTCCCAAACATACCTTCAACCATTTTGGTAGCCAGTCGTTGGACTCTTTCTAATAGTAATATGTCCTTTTGAAAGAAGGGGCTCCAGGCTTGCACGCAGTATTCTAAATGCGGCCTGACAATCGCCGTATATAAAGGGATAAACACTTCCGGCGTTCTACATGTCAGAACGGATTTAAGCCTAAAGAGTTCTCCTCTAGCTCGTTGTGCAGCGGTGGCACACTGCGCAGCCCATTTGAAGTCCGCTGTTACGACTATACCCAAATCTTTAATCCTCTGAATAGATTGAAAGTCGATCCTACCGTTATTCGCAGTTACTGTAATTCTGTCGACTGCTGCAGACAACAGATGACATTTACTATAGTTCAGAGGAAGATCCCAATCCTGCGACCATTTAATGACCTTTTCAATATCTCTCAACAAATCACCGTGATCACTGGATCCGGTGAATTTGACATCATCAGCAAACATGTAGCAGGGACATGACAACTGCGATGCCAGATCATCGATGAAGATCAGAAAAAGTATTGGGCCTAATACTGAACCTTGTGGGACCCCACTGGTAACTGTTGCGAATTCAGAGGTAGTATCGCCTACACGGACCTGGAAGGATCTATCACGAAGAAAACTGGTTATCCAGTCGTGAAGCTTACCAGATATGCCTTTGGCCGAGAGCTTCATCCCTAGGAACCTGTGACTAACCGAGTCGAACGCCTTACTAAAGTCTAAGTAAAAGACCTCTACCCGTCCGCCTTCATCCAGTGTCTTAGAAACTCGATCTAAAAAGCATAAAAGATTTGAGAGACACGACCTTCCTTTAAGAAAGCCATGTTGAACCGTGCTTAATGATGAATTGTGCACGAGGTGGCTGCACAATCGATCCCTGATTAGTCTCTCCAAGGTTTTACATAAAACACTAGTCAAGCTTACCGGTCGGAAATTCTTAACTATGTTTGCGCAACCTCCCTTTGGAATGGGTACGACAATGGCTTTCTTCCAGTCATCTGGTAGGATGCCTTTGCAGAACGATTCGTTATATAACTCACATAGAGGCCCTGCTAGTACCGTAGATATTTCCTTTACAATTTTAGGATGCACATCGTCAGGTCCGGCGGATTTATTTCCGTCTAGATTCTTTAGGACACGTGCGACATCATCCGTGCAAAAAACTACTTCGCTAATTGAGGCACCCATTTCCGTATTAAGAGTTGGGACTGAGTGAATCGCATCCCCGCCATCCATTCTATGTACGCTTCGAAAATAATCCATCAAAGCTGCTGCCTTTTCGGGGTCAGAATTGGCTTTCTGGCCATTGTCTAATATTAGGGTACCTATGTGCTCCCTTGTCTTACCCTTAGACTGAACATAACTATAATACTTCTTAGGGTACTTTTTAGCAGACTTCGCCAGGTAAGTTTCGTAGCATCGCTTAAGCTTCCGTTGTAGCTTTACTGTGTTGTTCCTCGAAGCCTTATAGCACGACCAATTTCTATAGGTTGGCAAGGCTGTGTATCTCCGCCAGTGTCTGTCGCGCCTAATAATGTTGCGTCGCACCGCAGGAGTCCACCAAGGTGGCTTGTTCTTTAGCCGTATAGGTCGGAAAGGACAGTAAAGGTCTTGAAGACTTAAAATATTGCGCTTAATAACCGACCATTTACTTTCGATGTCATTGGTTTCAGAGTACCAGTCACATCGTAAAGCGGAAAGCCGCACAGCATTCCAGTCAACTCGATTTAGATTACGCCTGTATTTAACTGGTGGCTTATGAAAACAGAGAATTGCCTGGAATATTATGGTGACATGGTCACTTTTCCCTAAAGGTGAGTCGTAAGAGAGGTTTTGGACATCATTTAGGACCTTTAGACAAAAGTAGGTCCAGTGTAGATGGTGAATGTCCATCTCTGTACCTAGTTTTCTCACTTACGTGCTGATGAAGCGCACTGGAGTGCATCCAATCGAGATATACCTGGGAAATTCTATCACAGGTTGTCTGAGTGTCCCAGTCAATACCCGGTAAGTTGAAGTCACCTATTAAATAGACTCGTGGGGCAGTTTTGAGCAACCTGGTGAGAAGTTCCCTAAGTTCCTGGTCCTCCTCCTCAGAAGCGCCGGGTGCCCTGTATAAGCAGCCTAACGCAAAAGAAAGCTTACCGTCTGTGACGATTGTCGAGACCAGCTGGATGCCGAAGGTGGCCATTTTGATGCCAGAGTCTTGGTATTTAATACCATGTTGTAGTAGTATTATAGCTCCTCCTCCGCGTCTACCATCTGGTCTATCCGATCTGATGGCTGTATATGTCGAAAGAAGATCAACTGGAATAATGTCTGCATCTTGAAGCCAGGTCTCTGATATACCTAGGATCCTAGATTTACTATTGGAGGCTTTCTGCATTAATTCCAGCCATTTACTACGCACGCTGCAAGCATTTGTGTATAGTATGCTCACAGCATTTCGATGTACCCCGCCTAATTTCGGACAACCCTCGGGCGCAAAACCCGAGGTATTACCAAGTTTTTTGGTATGTCCAAATTAGTGCTGTGTGGAGAATCTACGTCGCTGGAAGGTTGTGGCGTAGAGGTTCTTAATGCAGGAGCGTTGAGCGCATACGAAGCGAGGCTTTCGTTTGCTGCATCACAACTTAGCCAAGATTCGTCCCCTATATTTTCTACCACCACTTGAGCGTTCTTGATTGAAATATCCGCTGTTGCGGAGTTATTCAATCGGCGCTTATCAGGGTTGCTCTTCGGTTTTGCTACTTTGCTACCCGAACGCTGGAACGCAAAATAATTTGCTGAAACTGGGCGGCTATCTGGCACCAATCTAAACAAACCATTTGTATTGGTATGTATTTGGTCGCCTTTAGAGAGAAACAGGTCTCTGTCTCTCTGATTTCTGAATTCCACCAAGATTGGCCTTGCTTGGTTTCCTTTCTTATACAGACCGATTCTGTGTACCCGAACTATCTGTAGATTGGGCTTAAGGTCTGCCAGACGCAGTAAATTTTGTACGCATTTGCGATCTAAACTGCGTCGTGCTTTAGCCTCCTGTATAAAAGGCTCTTGCTCGTTATGGATCAGAATGTTTCTGGTCCTGGTTTTCAAACTTTTCTCGGGAAAAGTGCCTTTTTTCTGCAACGCTCGCAATTCGCTTCGGATTGAAGCCAATTGCGAGTTATTCGTCGCTAAATTATCGAGACGCGGCTCGGTTTTCTTGCTTGTTGGGGAGCGCGGTAACTTTCGAGCTGGCTGGCTCTTTTTCTTACGCTGACTAACAACATTGATGTTAGTTTTACCCTGACTTTTCCCCGTAGATTTTCGTACATTCGCCGGCGTATGCAAGATTGGTTTGTGCGATGCTGCAACTTGCGCGTAAGATCTGTGTGTTGGTTCCTGCAATGTTGCGAGTAATTGGGAAACTTGCTTACGATAAGCCTCCCGTGCAAATTCTTTGCATTCCATGCAGACAAATTCGAACCATGTATGAGCTGCATATATGGTGTACTGTTCTTTTGGTATGCCAGAGCACCTTTGGTGCGCCCAGCGTCTGCATGTACAATACTCAATACCTTTGGCTACATGCTTACCACACCCAGCCTTTAAGCATGGAAAAGTATTTTGAGCCATAATGGAGATATACGAAGTAAATATTTATATCTTAGAAATGCAGGTAGTATAGATCGTACTTTCACAGAATCGGCAAAATATGGTAATATTTAATCAGAGCGTGAGAAATACAACCAAATTGAACGTACCGCGCAAATTTTTGGCAGAAGTATATTGAGTACTAATAGCTGATTGAAACAAGTGTAGTGCACCAAGTGTAGTGTAGACTTATTTTTTTGTCCACTACACAAGCATTGATGGAAATGGAAATACAATTGAAAATAAAGTGAAATTACAAGTTGCTACAGTTTCATTTTGAACAAACACGTGCGACTAAACTGATCGTATGACAAAATCTGTCAGCATCTCTGTTGAGTGTAACTCAACACGGATTTCTTAAAGGTAGATCCTGCCTGACTAACCTTCTTAGTTTTCTCAATACTGCAACTAAAACGCTGGGCGAAGGCAAGTCAATCGAAGCCCTCTACTTAGATTTTAGCAAGGCTTTTGATTGCGTGATTCACCGCCTTCTAGAGATCAAGCTAGCAGCAAAGGACATACAGGGTAGTCTACTTGGTTGGATAAAAGCATCCCTTACAGGCAGGACATTCCGAGTTTGGGTTGGATCCACGTTGTCTAGTCAAACCGATGTGATCGGTGTGGTCCCTCAAGGTTCGGTACTCTGTACTCTTCTATTCCTAATTTCCATTGATGAATTGTCGTCTGCATTGAAGTGTCCATGCTTCATTTTCGCGGATGATGTGAAGTTCATCGGATCAACGGATGAAGATACCTTGATGCACGACCTTGAGCGGGGCTTAAACTGGTCATACCAGTGGGTTCTCCCACTCAACCTAAATAAGAGCCAACTCTTGTCAGCACTGGTTGATAAGATTTCGGTCCAGGTGGCGGGGAATTCTCTCAGTGTTAACGCAACACTGTGTTTAGGATTTGGGAGTACTGGTTAGGGCTGACTTCAAATGGGAGGTCCAATGTTGCGCTGCGGCTCAGCGTCCACGCTAGGTACTTTTTTGGCTGAAATCAGTTCTATCAAGCAGAACACCCGACGTATTCCTGACACGCTAGAAGGAATTATTTCGAATACTGTGTTCAGGCGTGGTGTAACCAGTACAAAAAAGACATCCTTCGATTTGAAAGTGTACAGCGCCTCGCAACTTGCATGATTGAGGGTCAGCGAGGGAAACCGTACAATGCGCGCCTAATGTCTCTCGATCTTTTCTTTCTTAGGCGCCGTCGTTTAGGATGTGTCTTAATAGAAACTCTTATGATCTTGAAGCGTTTGAGTGGCGTGCCATTGAACGACTTCTTTATCTTAACCCCGGAGCTGGGCACCCGGGGCCACTCACTTAAAATAGCTAAGAAACGATGTCGGCTAGACTTTAGGAAACACTTTTTTAGCCTTAGGATTGTAAACGTCTGGAATATTCTTCCAGAAGAACTTATATCCTGCAGTACCGTCTCGAGTTTTAAGCAGGGATTGGACGGCAACTGGGGTGAGTTTTTTCCTGAATAAACTCCTTAATTTCTATACAAGCTTAGGTAGTTCATCCTTCAACGTTATCCCGTAAATGAAGTAAGGTCTAGAATTTTCTGTGTTTTTTATTTATTATACACTATGCTACTTCAGCTGACATCTCACCGTGCTGATGAACAGAAACTTCTTTTACATTTTACAGCATCGGCTATAAAGCGGTGCTTCCTAAATACAACACGGATAATCTCTTGGTGTCGCGATCATCGAAGATTTCAAATAGACAAAAAGAATAAACGTTTTGGCAGTGGTGGGTGCTTCTCTGCATCTTTCCGCCGAAAGAAATTCTGGACGATCTATTGGCTCGTTAGCCACATACTGTCCTGTGCAAACTGAACTGAACTCAACTGAAATTTTCTGTAGTTTGAATGTTTTAATCTGTGACTTCATCGTGCCCTGTTTGCGACTACTCAATATACTTATCCCAAATGTAAACTATTTTAGTCGTTTGTTTGGCAAGGTAGATTTATGACCTTGGTTTAAGCTCGCGATTGATGTTGGCTGTGGTAAGCTACTTTTTAATTTCATTAGAATTATCTATTCATGATTACGATGGAATCACTATTTGTTTTCACAGTCGAACGTTGTCTCTCTGAGTAGTAGTGGTGAACATAGTGGCGTGACTGCAGAGTCACTGCCAAGCGATGATTCCATTACGTTAATTGTCCACAGTCTCATGTGTTACCGTCAAAATGGTGAAACGCAAGAATTCGCCAAGAAAGCCATCGAGAGTCTTGTTAGAAAACTGAAAGAAAAACCTCAAGATCTTGATTCTCTATTGTGCTCAATTAGGACGAATGGAGCTAATCCTGGACGCTGCGTTACCATTCAACGAACGTTAGATGGAAGAATGCAGGTAGTTTGTGATTTATTTTCTTAAATGTAATAGATTGCGGGACGAAAATGTTTGCCACACTTTATTTTCTCAAAAATTTGGCGATGGCCCGATTTGCATCGGAATGAATTAAAGCATTCAGTTTTGTGCGCATATGGATTCGATATGAAAAAGGATTTGGTGTGCGTCAATCCTTATCATTATGAACGCTTAGTTTCACCCGTCGATTTCGGGTCGCTAAGCTTGAGTCCAGCAGATGATCACAGTGAGTGATTGTTTAAATTGTTAACCACCTGGAGTCCTTACATTATACGTATCGCAGGGCAATTGTCGATCAAGTCCATACGCGATTTTTCTGATACCTTTCTTGCAACTCTGCCTATTTCTCACGTACAGACTATCTCCGATGTATTTCTTAATCCGCTTGTCGTCGCTACCATTGCGATGCTCTCTATTCTGCGAAAAAATAGATAATATAACGAATATTTTTTCACGGATACACATGATTTTTGTTTAAGATATAGGAATACCAAAGTGGTGTTACTCACATACCCCGAAATTACACTCCCGGTCTGATCTTACTGTCCCTACCTAATGAGTGCGACCAGTACGAAACCGGTCGTGGGGTGTGTGACGGGAAAGCATGCAAATGAATATTTTGTTTACTGGTTATGGGTTTAACCCCATTAAACATGTGGTTGGACAGTTTGGTCGTACCAGCCTTATCCAACAGTGGCATACAAGCGCTCCTAGTTTACCATTCCTCCACTGTTGCAAGCGCATGCGGATCCTAATCTTACTGTTCCTACCTGATGAGTGCAAACAGCACGAAACCGGTCGTGGGGTGTGAATGACGGGAAAGCATGCAAATGAATATTTTGTTTCATGGTTATGGGTTTAACCCCTTAAACATGTGTTTGGACACGTGATTGAACTGGTTGGTCGTACCAACCTTATCCAAAATTGGCATACAAATATAGGAATACCGTTTGAAGCATCGTTAGCTTTTATCTACTATCCTGCTTTTAGTTTCGAGCCTGTTGGAAATTTCACTCCGCGTTGTGTCGGGGCTTAGTTTTGGCGCTCTTTTTACTGTTCACTTAATTTGGGTTAATTAACTACCTCTTATTTCTTTCTAGGCCTTGGGAACCTGACAGTATCTAGTCCCACGCGAAGTCTGACTGTGACACTTTGTCTGTGTCAAGACGTGATTTATTAACTACATATCTAGAAAATACTAATAACGTCGCTTTTTGTATGTCGCCTACACACATTTCAACTTACTTGGAATCGCATGATGTTTCAATGTATAGCATATCATCATCATCAAAGACAGCATAGCATATGCGCACAAATGAATAATTTAAACATGCAAAATCGGGCCGAAGGTTTTGCGTATCGGTTACTCTGGAACTGGCCAATAGCTTTGCTTGCCTTGTCATTCGCATTTTAACATATATGGTTGTGCTGGAAACCAACTATCATAGTTCAGTTCAGTTTTTGCAAATGGTAATGATCTTACATGACGATGATGATGATGATGCATAATCAAGATGCCATCAAAATCAAACTGTAAATGTAAGATAAGCAGATACCTAACTCCCACCGAACGGTAACAGATGTGTTGCTGTATATGTTTGAGATGTAGGGTTTTGCTAGCTAAGTATATATTGAGATGTGAGGGCAGATATGTTCATTTGTAGTGCATACAGCTCGTTTTAAGCCTTCATTGAATCATATTTTTCAGCAATTAAAGCGAAATCAATCCCATATATCCTTGCCGGCTTTGAGGGTCTCATAAAATCCGGCGTTTTATTACATTGAAAGATAAAGTTAAACGATCAGAAACGCACTCTCTATTGTCTAGTTCAGAATTATGATATTGTATACATTAATATATTTTTTGCTGAGCTATAATTTCATGCTTTGACAACTATCAGGATTCGATCCTTTTGCAATCATCAGCATTACTAGCAATCTTATCCCATTCGACTATCTGACACGACTTCTAATTGCGATATATTTTTAATCATTGATTGAATATTCTCGTATGCCGTGTGTAACTCACGTACACGCTTAATCGTGTTTCAGCTACTTTAAGCGACAGTGACTCAGGGTTGCCCGAAGTCACTGCGGCTACTGCAAACGGACAATCGTCACACGTTACATCCATCTCCTCCCCATCACCAACGCTAACCGATATTGTAGGATCTTCATCGCCTACCCAGCGCTTCCGTAATAACTTATCTGTGCAGACGTTACTCGACAACGACATTGCTCATTCGGTTGGTGAGTTTTCCATGATTGATTGCTTGTTTGTCAACTTTACCGAAAAGCTGTTTGAAATAATATGTCTACTGATTTTTTACTTCATGTCTTGACACAAACAAAGTGTGTCACAAGATGCGAGTCAGGTATTGGTGCACACTGGCTGCTTTCCCAATCCTAGACAAAAAGCACTAATGACAGCAGACTCCGTAGTTTTTCTGTTTGCAGCGTAATGATCGGTGGCACATCAATTTATCGTGGTGTTACCAGCGCAGCAAGGCAGCTCTGCACTCGTCCCCATTGAACACGATTCTACGCCATATTTCGGTAACTAACTAATGCAGTTGTCCCCAGAGGGTTCGGTAAACTGATGGTAACTATCCGCTATTAATTTTACTAGCTTGGAGCCCACCCAATGGGTCCAACCGCCTCAACTTTATCCGAAGCCTTATCTGCTTAGCCGACATAACCAGGATGGGTAAACGATAACTTTGCATCTGCCCCATCAACGGAGTTTGTGCATCGTAAATCTGTTTTTTGATTTTCAACTTTTTATCAATCTCCATTCTGAATGGACGAGTTATTTATCCGATAGCACCTGCTAAATTCAGCGATAATACTGAAGCATCATTTTGTAAAAAATTGAATTGTTTTATTTCTTTTACTATAGTTTAAGTTTTACTCTCTTAATCGTACAATTTATGAAGCAGCCATGGCCTACAACCACCTACTAGGCGGATCTTTTACACTTCATACAAAAAATTAATATTTCCGACTGAAACCAGCACTCGACCAGCCATATTCATCTGTAACGTTGTAGAATCTGATCCGAAATTGAGTTCAAAAGGAAGTCACGTTAGTATAGAATAAGTAACGCTTTACTTATCTAGAACGAGAGTACATGAGCTGAAATGTAAATATGAAAGTTTAGTAACTGTATGCAAAAGGTGTACATCACAAACAAGTAACAATCATGACATTCACCCCGGCTTTGTTTTGAGTCAGCTCGTACGATTGAAGGCCAAATTAATTTTAGGCTTCACGATTTCTCAGATCGTAGGGGCGAACCCGTTGCTGCTTTTCTAGTAGTTCCGGGTAAGTAGGGATAAGGGTTTCATGCGATGACATCGGCAACATCTCCACTGATCGGGAATTATTGTTGTGGTCTTCCTGTGTTACATCCGAGGTCCTTTGTTCGATGTTTGTATCGGAGTCAGGATGATCACAAGGGTCTGTTGTCGTTTCCCGAACTGTTGGGGCTAAACGGCGGAGTGATACAGTTTCCGTTCTGCCATCTTGATGAGCAATACGAGCGTAATGAGGGTTACAACTCAGAAGCTCCACTTCTTCCACCAACGGTTGATACTTAGATGACCGATCGCATCGCTGCAGGAGGACCGAACCTGGCGTAGTTAGCCAAGAAGGCAGAGAGGTCCCAGAACAAGAGCGTCGAGCATATTGAAACATGCGTTCATGAGGTGTGTGGTTCGTAGATGTGCACAGCAATGACCAGAGGCTGTGTAGAGCATCAGGTAAAACAGTCTCCCAACGAGTTATCGGTAAATTATGAGTTTTCAGAGCAAGGCTGATTGTTTTCCAAAGTGTGCCATTGAGACGTTCTACCTGGCCGTTGCCTTGTGGATTATATGCTGATGTGTGACTCATGGCGATTCCTTTCTCAGTCAGAAAGTTTTTGAGTTCAGAAGACAAGAATGACGAACCCCTGTCAGAGTGGATATAGGCAGGCATCCCGAACAATGTGAAAAGTTGTGTGAGACAGCCAATCACAGTAGCTGATGACATATCCGCACATGGAAAAGCAAAAGGGAATCGAGAGAATTCGTCTATTAATGTTAACAAATAGCGATTTCGAGTACTTGAAGGTAAAGGACCTTTGAAATCTATACTTAGACGCTCAAAAGGCTGTGTGGCTTTAATAAGGGTACCGGAAAACTTGAAAAATCTTGGCTTTAGTTCGGCACACACTCTGCAATTGACAATGACTCGTTTGACATCGTCTACCGAATAAAGAAGATTTTTGCACCGGACAAAATGAAACATTCGGGTGATTCCTGGATGGCAGAGTGAGGTGTGCAGCTCCTTCAGTTGTTCAGGGTTAGTAATGGACGCACAGATGTTACGTGATAAAGTGTCCGCAACATGGTTTTCTTTACCCGGTCGATACACAACATCATACTTGTATTCGGAAAGCTCGATTTTCCAGCGCTGTATCTTATCGTTTTTGATTTTACTCTTTTGGCTGCCACCATACATAAATGCAACCGAGCGCTGGTCAGTGACCAGTTTAAATGGTCTACCAAGTAGATAGTGCCTCCATTTCCTGATGGATTCAACAATGGCGTATGCCTCCTTCTCTACAGCCGAGTGATTTTTTTCGCTAGGATTGAGTGTCCTCGAGAAAAAGGCAATGGGTTTATGGTTTTGGCTAAGAGAAGCGGCAATGGCGACATCAGAAGCATCTGTTTCGATGACCAATGGTTCATTATAGTCTATCGTAATAAGTATGGCACATTCAAGTTCGCTTTTCAGATTTTCAAAGGTTGAATGGACGTCGTCAGGTAGAGGGAATGTTTTGTTTTTGACCAGTTTATTTATTTTGTCAGAAAACGTAGGTATCCAATGAGAGTAGTAAGCAAACATTCCAATCACGCGTTGCAATTCTTTAGCGTTACGTGGGGGTGGTAGTTTACGAATAGGTTCCATACGTTCTGGGTCAGGTCTAATCACACCTTTGGAAACCTTGTAACCCAAGAGACAGATCTCCTTGGCGGCGGTGACAGTCTTACTATCATTAAGTGTTATTCCATACTTCCTTGTAGCTTTCATGAACGACTCGAAATGAGCATCATGCTCCTCCTGAGTGTTACCACAAACCGTGACATTGTCTTTGTAGGCATATGTGTTTTTCAAATTTTCGGACTTAATGATGCCGTCAATAGCGCGTTGAAAACATGCTACACCATTTGTAACACCAAACGGTATGCGGCAAAACTGGAATAAGCTACCAGAAGCTTCAAAATCGGTATATGGACGGTCGGTTGCAGCTATCGGAATTTGATGGTAAGCAGATAAAAGGTCCAAAGTACTATAAATTCCGAAGCGTGAGATCTCTTCAACCATTTTATCAAGACGCGGCAATGGGTACGCATCCAAATATGTAAACTGATTGATGGTCTGACTGTAATCCACGACCATTCGACGTTTGTGGTTCGTATTCTTTGTGATAAGTACTTGGGCTCTCCATGGTGACGTTGAATATTCAATTATACCTTCTTGCAACAAGCGGTCAACTTCAGTTCTTATGAATTGTTCATCATCTGGGCAATGTCTTCTCGATTTGGTTGCAATAGGCTTGCAAGCTGGCGACAAGTTCGTAAAGAGTGAGGGAGATTCAACGCTTGCAGCAGTCAAGCCGCAGAGGGTAAATGCATCACGATCACCACCGAATGGAATTTCGATCGTGGAGTGCAGACCAAGGAAGTCATGTCCAAATAGGACTTCAGTGCAGAGATTAGGTAGTACGAATAGTTTGAAATTTTTATATAGGGCACATCCGTATTGAATGGATACAGAACAATAACCCATCGTTTTACAAGAGAGTGTCATAGACGCCATTTTGACCACTGAAGAGCTTGGGTAAACTTTCCAATTATATGAATTGACTATGTTAGAGCTGATAAAACTACAAGAACTCCCAGTATCGACAAGAGCACGGAGGGAAATTCCGTTGATTTCAACAGTTGTGATAGTGCGAGATAAGCAAGCAGGTGCAGCTGCAACAGACATAGATGATAAAACTGGCATCAACGCGCAGTTTGTATGGTGATTGAGTCTAGTTTTCGAACGGCATACGCGCTGAAAATGACCTCTTTTGCCACAAATATTGCACACTGATTCTCGTGCAGGGCATTTTGAACGAGGATGTCGGGTATAACCACAGAAATAACAAATTTGCATGGACGTTGATAAAGCAGTGGTATGATCGCCACACAGATTAGACTGTGGTGAGGGCTCGGCCGGTTTCCGTTGTGTGGATGGGATCGCTGAACATGAGAGGGACTGATTACCTGTATATGACTGAGACTGTTTGTGAGCTAATTCAAGAGATCTCGCAAGTCTGTGTGCTTCGTCTAGACTGAGTTCCGACTGCGCCAACAGTTTTTCGCGAATAGAAGAGGACTGAATTCCGTTTATCACAGCATCTCGGATACATTCGTTTTGATATTCCGTTGCAGTGACAGTTTTGAATTCACAATCCTTGGCCAAAGACTTTAGTTTTAGCACAAACTGATCAACGTCTTGGCCAGGTTCTTGTTTGCACGTTTGCAAGAGATATCTAGCATAAATAATATTTTTAGGGCGGATATAAAGTTGTCGCAACGCATCTATCGCAGAATTGTAATCGGCACAGTTCGCAATATTATCATACACCAGAGGATCCAGGAAATGAATGAGCGTTTCGAGTTTGTCAGATTTGGAGGGCTCCACAGAGTTCAGATAAGTATTAAATGTGCGAAACCAATGATTCCAGCGTTTGGGTGCATCTGGTGAGTTGGGATCAGCGTCGAAGAATCTTGGTCGTAATGTTGGATCCATCGTGTTATAGATAAGTAAATTGTAACGTTGTAGAATCTGATCCGAATTGAGTTCAAAAGGAAGTCACGTTAGTATAGAATAAGTAACGCTTTACTTATCTAGAACGAGAGTACATGAGCTGAAATGTAAATATGAAAGTTTAATAACTGTATGCAAAAGGTGTACATCACAAACAAGTAACAATCATGAAATCATCCTCTAGCGCGCCACCTTTCCCTCACCATCATTGACAGATTACACTATGACCGGATGACTAATACATTACAACCATCGACACAATTCATTCAGCACGTGAAGGTCTGGGGACTTAAACAGCACCGATTCTTGTACAACAAATTGTCAACACAATTCACATGTGATAAGCGCTAACACGGTTTATATTCAACAATGCATTCAATCTTGTTTCATGACCGCGTAGATTGACTCCAGTGCCTCAGCTTCCTTGTGGTTTTCACTGTCATACATCTTAACAAGCTGTCCTCGTCATCCCAATTGACAACACATGATTATGCAAACATTTCAATAAGATAATTATTAAAAGACCACTTCTGAGCACGCTATCCAGACATATCCCGACACGTATTCAACTACCGTGACATTAATCACGTCGATCTCAAAGCAGAGGGTGAGCTGGGCATTGTGTAGAGCGTCGTTTGCAAGCTGGGGAGGAGCAGATTCATTTCTTGGCTGCCGAACGCAGACCACGACGTTGGCGTGCAACTGACGCTGAACGACCGACTACTGCCTATCGTTTCGAGCACTGTGTGAGAGATTGTTCCTTCCGCATCGGACTGTTTAGTCATTCAGAAAGCTGTTGAACATGAAAAAATCATGCGATTGTGATGTATTTCCATGGTTGACATCGACCAAAGGAGGCCAATTACAGCTCTGGCATCACTTATACCATATACTTATACATATAATTAATTCTTTAAGAACAAATTTGAAAGTTAATTAGAACAAAGGTAACAATATATGTATATCATATAAATATATATGTGCAGCATGAAACCAGCATACGCTTGTGAAGTGCATGCATGGTCGACATCGACCGAAGGAGACCAACAATGAACAACAACTAGTTAGGATCTTTAGCGGTCCGTGTCATTCGACAACCACATGGTCTACGCCAGTCTGGTTGAGGTGTCACAAGAAGCATCCGTTTTGAGTCTTTCCCTCGCATCCGTAAAACGTGACACAGTCAGCGTATTCTGTGCCAAATGATCTGCTTCTCTATTCAACATGACTACAGAAGTTGGCGTGAGGACCCCCTAAACGAAATCGCCCCTACTTCGGTGTAGGCAACCGGGTAGTATCATGCCTACGTTCAACGATGCCGATGACAACGCTTTGTACCCCCCTTCTCGCTTTGTACATCTCATTGTTTATGTTGAACGGCACTATCTCTGTATCAGATTGTGCAAATATAATAATAATAATACAGAAGTGCTTATTACTAAAAGCCGCATGCTATGGATACAGCGGTTGCCGTATACTCGGTTTGGTCGGTCAACTCGATTCTATGTCCTTATCTGGCTCCTATCACTGCTGTTCTTCTATATTTCTATTCGCATGAACTGGTAAAGGTGATAGTGTCATATTTAATACTCATACTATTTTTAGTACCGAGGGAATTAGGTTTGGGCACATTTTTCAACCATGTGATTGGAACGCGCATTTTTAAAGCCACTATATCCGGCGGCCACTACATTAACCAGTGACCACTCGCAAGTAACTCGCTGTCGAAACTTAGCTCAATTTGTGAAA
The DNA here is from genome assembly GCA_013407085.1 of Atriophallophorus winterbourni. NCBI lineage: Eukaryota > Metazoa > Platyhelminthes > Trematoda > Plagiorchiida > Microphallidae > Atriophallophorus > Atriophallophorus winterbourni. The sequence goes on from JACCGJ010010070.1 coordinate 28,209, forward strand.
GATCCGTATTCTACTTGCATGGCTCAAGCGCATTCCAAACGAAGCTGCATCATTACTTAGTCTGTTTAAATTATTTCAAGCATCCATGTATGAATTGAATTGCGTTGCCTACAATTATCTCAGTGCCGAGTGTCAGTAGCTCTAAATTGGGTGTCTAAATTGCAGAGCAGGTCAATCATAGGACATTGATAACGCCTACAGGGCGCAAATGCCACTGACCAGTCGCGCATCGCTCATCACTGTGTACGTTTTTTGCGAATGTTCCTTCCGAATCGGTGCAGCATGAAATCATCGACTGAAGGAGGCCTCCAGGGCAGAATTTCTATACCAATCTAGATTTGACGTGCTCGTGGTCAAGATCTATGCGAATGTTCCTAAACTAGCGGTATTCCTTTAATCTATTCATTCCATCTTGCGCTTCGAGCTAGTCGTATTTAGTCATGCCGAAAGTTGCACACTGTCGCTTTTATGATAAAATGGAGTTGGTGCTAAGAAGCACAGGCACAAACAAAGATGAGTCGTTCTAAGGCACAGTTAGTCCGAGTGTATGTGGCTACAAACTACATACGGCGAGACTCTCCGTTCGAAATGCGTCGTACAATAGTGGTCCAATGGTTGGACTCCATTATATTTTTTATTATATTTGCACAATCTGATACAGATATAGTGCCGTTCAACATAAACAATGAGATGTACAAAGCGAGAAGGGGGTACAAAGCGTTGTCATCGGCATCGTTGAAAGTAGGCATGATACTACCCGGTTGTCTACTCCGAAGTAGGGCAGATTTCGTTTAGGGGGTCCCACCCCGAGCCTTTACCCACAAGGCAGTGGAGCGAGAGAGGTTCGCACCTATCGGTGGCCGGTGACCGACGAAGCAGTTCATACGCCCGTTTCTGGGAATTTCCAATTCGGAGCCCGATAATCCCGTTGATAGGTTGGTGACTTCAGTTTTGGCCTGTGCACCAGGAAAAGGGGGGGCAGTGGACTTTTGGGGCGTGGATTTTTGTGGCTTTTTATAGGGAGAACGCTTGTCAGGCGAAAACCCACCACACCCTCAGACACCACCGCCGACCCTTTCGCTGAGCTCGGAGAACCGAGCCCACCCAGCTGGCACCACGTGGAGGTATTTCGGCAAGCCATCCTCCATGCATCATGACAGGTTGGAGTTTACTATGCGTTATCTAAATACCCTCCCAACACGCGTTAGAACCCGTGCATCACAGAAGGGTGAATTGAGTCGGAAGGTTTGGTCTCGTCAGTTCTTTCACAACTGATGCCTCAAACAGTTTCATCACTGACTTGCCGCAAAACCGATAGAACAAATGTACAGCAGCTTCCTAGTTTAATTGCCCCGTGACTTGTGTTTCCCGCATTTACATACACGGATGTGTACAGTTTCAGAATATGTTAAATGAAATGTTACATTTGTAATGTTTTGGATCAGTTGTATATGGTGCTTGGCACCAAAGAATCAGAGCTAGAAATAGCGGAAGATGGGGTGCAGAAAAAATGTTGCTCACCTGCAGGATGTAACAAGCAAGGCATACACGATGGTCGATGTAGTATGGGATTAGTTATTGGATATTACTTACTTTACTTTTGTGCGACTATCTCCTGAAGGATGAGTCGGCTTCGTTGATGTCACGGACTGCAGCCACCCACGCTCGGCAGTCAGAAGCGAGATTCGCGCAGATTCTAAGCCAGGTCCGGTCCCAAGTGCGCCATCCGTAAACCGATCCTAGACCAAACAGCTCCACATCCGATCTCACGGTGGCGAGCCAAGTCTTCACTTATCCCTCACCAACTACAACGCCAGTCTGCGCAGGGTGTCGGGGATAGTGTCACCCTGGTTAGTTCATCGTCCGAGCGTCTCAGGATGTGGCCAAACCATCTCAGTCGGTGTTGTCGCAATATCGAACTCAAGCGAGGGATATCAAAACAACGGCGAGGAACCTCGTCATTCTTTATTCGCTCATCCCGCCGCACATTGAGAATGCGTCGGAGACACTAGTGGTCGAAAACCTCTAGTTTCTGCATATCCTCCACCCGCACAGGCCACGTCTCGCATCCATAAGTGGGAACGGGGCGAATCGCCGCTCTGTAAACGCGCAGCTTTGTACGTCAGCTGATTTCTGCACGGATAAAAGGAACCCAACGCAGTGGCGTAGTTGCTTCTACTTATTCCGCTTTCCCTGTTGCTTGGCTTTTTTCCTGGCTCCAATCTTCATGATTCATGATGATTACCCCCTGGTACCTCTTTGACATTCGGTGTACGCAGAGTCGATCAGGTCATTTCTTCATCACGAAGCACAAGTCTGGAGCCAGGTAATGGGCCAAGCAGCATGAAGCACATACGCAAACAGAAAGCACGCAAATTTGGGTACAAACTAGCTTGTTTTTGTATGCATGTATATACGACAATGCATAGGATTTTTTAGAAAATACGACACAATGATATAAGATAAACAAAGTTATGATCCAATAATCTACCTTGGCGCTACTGACACTGGTTTGCGGAGCACGGTTTTCAAACAACTATTCAGCGACCAATCAGGCGCAGGCAGAGTTTCAAAAGTAGAAGGCCAATTGATATCTTTCATTCGCATAGTCAAGCTTTCGCAACCAATGTGAAACCTAAGACTCAGACTCCAGTACATTTCAATCAGCCATGGAGTTACGCAAACCATCACTCTACGTTAATGTCCAGTCTTATCACGGTGGTTGTCCATCCCGATGAAGGTTTAGCTTTTCTTGACCCGTTTGTCATGTTTTTGAATTAATTCGCATCCGCTTCATGTTTCATTTTACTTGGGGTGTCAGTTGCCTTGAGCTATAATCACCAATCTACTATTAAGCTGCTCAAACTTTATTTCTTCCTTTCACGTTTTAGTTTTACCTCAACAAATGTGTGTCGTTATGTCTAACCTTTCCCGTTTTCAGAATATACAACCCCATTTAACGGATTCACGATATCACCTTCCAATCCGTTGAAATTTGGAATTTGTTTACAAATTTCGTGAACCACAACACACCCTTTTTGTCTATGTTTATTTACTTTTATGTAGATTTTTATTTTAATGTGGCCATTTATTCTAACCGGAAATTTTTTGATTGCATTCGCATTTTCGATAACATCTGACAGTATTCACAAACACCATGACGTTTTTGACGCTTCCCTAGATTCTGCAAGTCCTGCCTCGCATGCTCCAATCAGTTCCGGTTTGTCTGCCTTGTCACGTGCCAATTCGACCAGAGATCACGTGAATCCTGCGCCACACCCTGACCGTGGACGTAATACAATGGCTTGGTCCGGTGTGGCTATCCCACATGCATCCCGTCCGGATTTCGATTTCGTTCCGCCATCCACGTCCTCTTCTTCGGTTCCAACCGGATACAAGGCTTGGTCTCAGGCCACATGGAATCTCGTCAACTTCCGATCCAACACCAATTTATCCGGAATCCTTAATTCATCTGGCAACGAACCTACCGGGAATAGTAACAATAGCAATAGTAACCCGCATAATCAAGGCGGCACCTCGGGTACTGGGGCTACCAATCAAAGTAGTTCCTGTTCGAACTTCACCACCCCTGGTGGCTCGGTTTCTGGAGGATCAAATGCAGCTGCTGGCGGATGGAATCAACGTGGAGGACCACCACAGCCACCCTTCACACCTTCCGGATCTCTTTTGCAGGTTAGCATGACAGCTTCGCTCGGTCGCGTTTGCCAACATCTCGTTACGCTACTGGTTTTTTCGTTATTTTCATTTTAGCCGGTTCCTGTACTTACCACGCAAAGGCCTCCAGAGTTCTGGTGCAATATTGCCTACTTCGAGCTGGATCAGCAGGTAGGGGAGTTGTTCAAAGTGCCGAGCCATTATTCCCGGGTCACGGTTGATGGTTACACGGACCCGTCAAGCCCGAATCGTTTTTGCCTCGGTCAATTATCAAATGTTCACAGGTATTTTGTTGTCCTGTGTTCGCCTGTTCCTTTTTGTGTTGCTTTGCGAGTCTTTCTGCCTAAACGCCTACAAACTACGTCCTTTTCTAAGTCCCTCTTTCCGTTTATTTTATTTTTTCTAATAGTTCTATAGTGCCGTAGCGTCTATTACTTTTCATCGGTTTTACTCCTGCCTTTGATTAATGCAACGCCTTTGTGCAGCCAACACCGCGCTACATTGATTGCTCATCTCTAGTGAGCTCCATGTAGAAACACGCTGGAGTCTCATTACCATTTCGATTTTCATTCTGCATAAGCCTTGTCAACCCGACAGTATCTTCGCCTACATGCATTCCGCGTCTGTGTAGCATTTTTCCTGAATCAAGCTTATGATTTCATACAAACATAATACACATGGTATATGGTATGAAAGCACAAGCCTGATCTAGGCAAAGTACCGTACAGTCATATACTGCACGTGGGCTACAATACTATCAGGTTGCCCCGGGCTAGACAGATATGAGGGGGGAATAGAAATGGTAGTGAGACTGCAGCGTGTTTCAGCATGAAGCTCAATACCGTTGGTCAATCAATTTAGCACGATGTTAGCCGCACAGGCCAGAAATACCGCGTACATTCGTAGAGATTGTAAACCGTCATCAGAATATCATCCGATTGGATTGTGAATTGTACCCTCAATTTGCTTTCCACACGAACATCCCCGCCACTTGAACAAACTACCTCCCATTGTTTCCTTGTGATTCAAGTTTCAAAGTGATTCAAAGTTGTAATGGTATAAAAAGCATTGAGCTTAACAATAACCATAGAATGGAGTTAAGAGGTATATACAATAAAAAAGAAGAACAGGGAAACTCATGTAGTGTAAATCGTATCAAAGTTTGGGTTTTCTCTCAAGTATTTGTCCAAATTATTTTTAAAAATATCCAGATTGGCTGAGTGTGTAACAGTGGAGGGGAGGGTGTTCCATGTGTAACTTACACGTACAGCATTACGAATACTCGAAGTTCAGTCTTGGAAGTGGGAATAAGCACTGTAAGTTCATCTTTCCGACTGGCACGGGGTGGCGAGCGTGTGAAAACTTTGGACAAGGAATGGTTAGTGACGTGCATAATGTTGTACATCAGTATGAGGTCACCTCTTAGTCGACGACAGCGAAAATCGAAAAGATTGAGACTCCTCAGACGTTCTTCATATGGTTTAGCAGCAAGTCCGAATACAAGCTTTATAGTTCGGTGGTAAATACGCTGCAGAAGATTGATGTCTTTCTCAATCCTGAACAGCGTACTCCATCGCTGGTCTCAGATAGGTGTTCATGATACGGGGCACGGACTGATTCGTGAATCTGCCGAAAATTCGTTTCAATAACGCCAATACTAGTGACGCTTTTTTGTATACCGCTTTGCACTGCAGTGAAGTCTTCAGACTTGAACTGGCCCAGACACCCAAATCCTTCTCTTCAGTTGTCCACGCGAGTTGGTGGGACCCAAGAGTGTAGTTTTAATTCTCGGCCTTTCCAATGTTTAACAATTTGCACTTTTGGAAGCTGACGGGTAGTTTGTTTCTCTGAGACCAATCTTGCAATGTGTTTTTTTGTGCGGCTGGCTCCACGGGTGGATTAGCCGGCTTCATTGATGTCTCGGATCGCACCAACCCACGCACGTCGATCGGAGGCGAGATCGTTGCAGATCGTGATCCAGTCTCGTTCCCACCTGCGAACTCCGTAGACGGTACGCAGACCCATTGAGACATCATCATGAAGTTTCTTGGGGGTAGTGTACAAGTGATGTCCCCAGCACCACTTGGTGTTTGTTCGAGTAAACCTCTCTAGCCTTTGCACAACCAAGTGCAACCTACAAGGCAGCAGGGAGTTGGCAGATAAACGCGCTGTGCTCCAGTTATCTACCTACGGGACTTCTCTCCGGATTTTTCCTCGGGGTTTTCTCCCGAAGCCTTTCCCGCAATGTGTTTAGATCCTTCTGCAAAATTTCACAGTCATCATTTGTACGTATGCTTCTCCAAAGCTTGATGTCTTCTGCAAATAACATAATCTTGCATTTAACACGCTCGGGAATGTCGTTTGCGTATATCAAAAACAAAATCGGTCCAAGGACCGAACCCTGGGGCACTCCGCTCATAATTTTAAATGATTTCGATAAGGCGCCGTCAACTCTGACTTGGCACTCCTGTCACGTAAATAGTTTTCTAGCCAAGCAATAAGTTTTTCTGTTATTCAAGTTTCTGGATTAAAACACTATGATTGTGTGCTCCCCAGATCGGAGCAATCGGAGCGTTCGCGCTTGTACATCGGCAAAGGTGTGGAGTTGGACAATGTCGGTGAAGGTGATGTGTGGATCCGATGCCTCTCGGAATTTTCCGTCTTCGTCCAGAGTTACTATTTGGATCGCGAGGCAGGCAGAAGACCGGGTGATGCGGTTCACAAAATATATCCGGGTGCTTACATCAAGGTTTGTGATTGGTTCTAACAATTATGTGCGCATTATTTTGTTGCCTTTCCATATTGAATAACACTCGTTTCACTAATGTACGTATGTATGTATGAAAGCACAAGCCTGATCCAGGCAAAGTGCCGCACAGTCAGAGACTGCTCATGGGTGAAGATACTGTCAGGTTGCCCAGGCCTAGACAGATATGAGGGAGGAATAGAAATAGAAATGCTAGTGAGACTCCAGCGTGTTTCAGCATGCAGCTCACTACCGTTGACCAATCAATTTTACACAATGTTAGCCGCACAGCACAGAAATGCTGCATGATTGCACATCTGTGCATGTATCCAGTGTCTAACAAGCACTATGGTGAACAAAGTTGGTAGTATTTGCTACTTAAACTTAAGGGTACGGTCTAAATAGTGGTATTTCGGGATAATCTATGGATGCATTCATCCAAGCTACGCAATGGAGTTCGTCACATTTTTCTCATGTATCTGGAGCATGGTTTACTGGGCAGATTTACACTCCTCGCTTTCCTCACGTACATGCACTAATTGATCCAACTCGTTTTCGACTCTGGTCTTTCTGATCTCGCTATGACTGTCTTTACTAACAAACCAATAGCTTGAAACATGGTAAACAGCTCGGATGTGCTGTGCGGCTAACACCGTGGTAAATTGATTGGCCAGATGTAGTGAGCTGCATGCTGAAACAGGCTGTAGTCTCACTACCATTTTCTGTTCTTTTT